>JAEIFU010001236.1:0-75796 GCA_018904235.1 Lordiphosa stackelbergi
GGACCGTTTAGGAATGGCCCTCGACTCGCAGCTTGATTGGTATCTTTGTCGGTGTTTAGCGTCTGTCCTTTTTACCTCTTGATTCCGAACTAGGGTCTGGATTGCGTCGGCGCTGCAAGGGCTGCGTAATTTCATTAATGAACCTCATCATCTCCATTAATCCCTTTCTGATCTCTTCCTGTAGGGTTCGGCTTACAGTCTCGCCATAGAAACACGATACGTCTCCTGACCTTGTGCCAATGCTACGTTCACCACCGAGGCTATCTCCGACGGAATATTTACTTGCTGCACGTTTTCGTCCCAGCTTTCCGTCGCCCCCCATTTCTGCGCTATTGGGGCTGTGACCCTGTAGAGGACTTAGCGGTGGAGTCCTATCAACCCTCCCGCTTTTCTGGCCCGGCAGTCCAAGAACGCAATTTTCTACTTGTGTCCTGAACCAGTGGCATCTGGAGTCCGTAGCCTAATCTTACGGTACTTCCTACTACTAACAGCTAACTATTTACTAATACTCCTAATACCTATATGTTAATTTATGTTTGTATATTTATTTTAGTTATCAACGAACTACGAATTTGCTCCGCAATTTTATACAAGAAACGTCAAACACAATCCTCGTAATCACCAAAAATATAAATGGACAAGAATCATCAAAATAAAGGGGGAGAAAAGGATAGCTCTGATCGGAGTCGACCCTGGCTCATAGTTTCTGCGCTTCCCGCTATTGCCTGTCGCGTGCTTTTATCGCGAGGGGTGTCAACCACTTCCGTCTTCTCCTGAAGAACGAGAGTCGAGACCTCTCGCCATTACCTTTCATACTTCTGAACTAGGACCCGATCAATAAATCAGTTGGGGTTTTGGATGCATCGCATGAGGAATTTATATTCCCATGGGCCACCCAGATACCGCTATCTGTACGATACCAACTAGTTCGCTGACCAAGTCTTCCAGTGGAAGTAAGTAAATTAATGACCTATTGCTTACTTGAAATGAAAACAAAACATGTCTAATCTTCCTTTTGTTTCAGGATCTAGTCATCTCTGCTCACCAGGCAACGAGCCGGTCGCCCACTAGGATTTTGGTAAGATCTTCCTAGTGCCTTACCGCTCAGCGATGTCTAGGTACTAAACGCACGTTGGCCCATCATCTTCTCGATGTCAGATTCCTACAAATTCCTAAAAAAAAATATTTTACTTTGTGATGCTGTCATCCTCCCCAGGTCCAGCATACACACGCGCTATTATGGGCCAACTATTGGAGTTCCCCACAAGCCTTCGTCTGTCTCTTGGTCCGGTTCGAAGTTAGCTTGGCGAGACACACACTCTGACTGTGTATTTATAAATTTTGGACATGCGTATGGACCAAGGCGCATCGCCATCCTAGAGAAAAGTTTGCTTTGCTGGACCTTGATCCCACTTCTAGTCTCAGTTGGCGCCATATTGTTACGAACCTGGTTGGTTTCTTTGGGCGAGGTTGGCTAGCTCTTCCCACTCAGGGCCGGATACCTCCCAATGCCCGCAGGTCGCACAATCCACCATCAGGGGACGCATCTCTGCCACTCCCATACCCATCTAACGGCTATTCAAACTCAAAGAACGGATGAAAACTACAATTTAGCACGGACACCGCGGGATCCGAGGCCTTAATGTTCTGCCTCCGCGCACACACCCTTCCTGTGACCAAAATAGTTCGACTTCGCTCTGGCCACCCAGCTATGCCCCAGGATCGGCTTATTCCATAATCCCTGCAATTCCTTCTCCCCCCCTTTAGTAAGTACTTACACAAACATTTCGATAAACGCTTAACCTTTTAATATTTTTTAATATGGACGTTGACGTACAATGCGCAGTACGTTCAAGTATGCAGGCTGTTACGCGCGAACCCTAGACAAAATAGTAGCATAAAATAGTAACCGAACCGACCGAGAGGCGGAGACACTAACTTGTGACACGTAATCGCGAAGGAAAAACATAAAGTAATATCAACTACGGGTTAAATATGTTAAAATAGATGTTTTTAAAGCAGGTAGAGAAGCTTCCGAGTTGATTACACGGTAGAGTTTATTGTAATCAGCACAGAGAATACGAAACGGTTCATGCAAAGCATAGTTAGTGGTACAACGATTTAGTGATAGGGGTATAAAATTGCGAGTCGGTCTAATAGGAATGTTGAGGTTAATTTGGCCAACCAACTCAGATGAGTCGATTTCACCATTAATCAATCTATGTATAAATATTACACCAAGCATAACTCTACGGTTAATGAGGGAGGGAACGTTAATCAAAAGTAGCCTACTAGAGTATGATGGTAAACGGACCTCCAGGATTCCAGTTTAAGCCACGAAGAGCAAACAATAAAAACTGCTTTTGCACAGATTCAATTCTATCTTGATGGGTCGAATATTGCGGAGACCACACACAGGATCCGTACTCGAGTATGGGACGGACAAGAGAAATGTACAAAATTTTCGTTGTATATGGATCGTCAAATTCTTTCGACCAGCGCTTAATAAACCCAAGAATACTCCTGGCCTTACAAACAGTAGCCGTTATATGGGAGTCAAATTTAAGTCGGTGATCAAGGATTACACCAAGATCATTTACTTCATTGACTGTATCATTCAAACACTCTAGTGGGACATTATTTATCAAATAAGAACAGAATTGTGGTGAGCTTCTGTAAAATGTCATAACCTTACACTTGGAACTGTTTAGGTTTAACAGATTATCTTTACACCAAGACTGAAATGCATCCAAGTCAGCTTGCAAATTAAAGCGGGAAACCAAATCATTATATGTTAAACATAGTTTCACATCATCGGCGTACATAAGCACACGAGAGTGAGTCAAGACTGACGGAAGATCATTTATGAAGAGTGTAAAAAGCAATGGACCCAAGTGACTACCTTGGGGTACACCAGAGGTAACCTGGATTGGTTGGGAATACGAAATACAGAAAAGAACTTTTTGTGTTCTAGAATTTAAATAATCAGAGATCCAAATAAGAAGGTTAGTTGGAAAACCAATTAAACTAAGTTTGTGAAGCAGCAAGGAGTGATTGACAGAGTCAAAAGCCTTACTAAAATCAGTATAAATCACGTCAGTCTGCATATTACATAAGAATCCTTTGATCACTAATGATGTAAGCTCTAATAAGTTAGTTGTGGTATGCACAAAATTCTTCCTGACTATAGACATGCCTTAAATTAATATTCTCGTTAACCACCTAACGATAATTAAACAGATTAATTAAATTTTTCTTTTCTTTTCTTTTATCTCCTTCTTTTTTTTCTTTCAGGTCACTCAACGAGCTATGATGCGATGACAGCACAATTCTCTGGAATCTGAGAAAGCAAGGACGATACCTACAAACACTCCAACTTTATCAATGCTATTTATTAATCCACTTTTATGTTTTCTTTTCTTTAGAATTTGCACTCCCCTTACCAATCCTATTGAAGCTTCAATTATGGACGGATGAAAGGACAATGGCCAACAAAAAAAACTTGGGTAAGATGTGTGGTGTTTGTAAATTTGCCCCAACTTTAAATTTCAAAATATCTCTCTTTCCAGATCTGCTGTACTTTCAATGATCTGGGCCCGCGCAACGGCGCCTTCACAAAGGGGGTAATTAACCTACTTAATCTATAGGCTTAAATTCTACTAAATGTGGCATACATAAATATACACAAATATACCCAAATATACCCAATATGGTCAGCCTCGAAGCTGTTAGTTCACGGGATGAATAATTCTCGCCTTTCTCCGATCCTTTCTCACTCTTTCTCTTCGTTTCAGCCGTCTTTCAGAGCAGGAATTAGCCGAGAGGGACCACCGAAATGGACCGGCAGGACGCTCTTGGCCCGAGAAGGTGTAAGCGGCCGTATTTACGCCCGGCCTTAGAGGCTATGCAGCCTTTAGCGGAACAAACTCACTCTGGATTTCAGAATTTTTAGGCGGCAGCTATCATGGACCCTGGAGTGTCCCACAAAATTATTGCCTTTTTGCGAAACCGAAAATTTGCCTTTTTACATTTCACTTTTCGATTAATTTGAAACACATTTATATTTTGAAATTAATAAAAAAAAGTTTTCCGCCTTTAACCTCTTAAAGTTAAACAGGTCTTTTTTTGTGGGTCTGCCGCCGGCTAGAGTGGAATATTTCTTCTTTGCCTGGCCCTACACCCCTTCTTATACCCTCGGCCTCACGCCGCTGTGCCGCTTCCAACCGTTATAAAGGCGATGCCCTAGTCGAAGGCCATGGCCTACTTTGCTGAGAACGGGAGTTACAGAGAGTCTGCTCCAGTTTCATGTAATGCATCTCCCCGCGACCCCCTTTTGCCTGTGGATCCCATTTCCCCTTCTTACGATCATTGGGGTGGGCTGCCAACTCTCCTCAATCTATCACAATTTAAGTTTGGCGCCTTTCGACAAACCTATCGATAACGGCCGAATGCAACACCGTGCGAAAATTTCTGGGAAGCGTCGCGACACCAACAAAAATATTCGCAGGCATTCTACAGACTCCGCCACAACCAAAACAAACCAAGAACTAAGCAAGAACCAAGAGCAGGACGCACCACCCGACAGCGCAAAAATTTTGGGGCGAACTTGGCATTAAAATTATTTGCGAAATTGCTCAGTGCAAAGTTCCGACGAAAGATCTCCTGGCCTGGCTTCGCATAAAATCTTCTCGCCCGTTTGTTGTATCTCTGTCGACTCTGATCGAATGCTTGGTGAAGTTTACCACTAATCATCTCTCTGATCATTTGACGCTTCCCTCGAGTCTCCATGGTGGCCACCTCATGATCTGTCAAGGATCTCAGCTTGCGTGCCAATTTGTAACTGGCCGCATTTAGGTACATATGATGACCGAATACAGCGAAGAATGGTGTCACGCCTGTGGCCTTATGGATGGCGTTGCGAATGGCTACCTCTATCTCAGGCAAATACGCGTCCCAATCCCGATGGTCTTGTTCCAAATAAGTCCGAATGGCCGCCAGCACGGTGCGATTTACCCGTTCCGCCGCATTGCTCTGGGGCGAATACACCGCCGTTCTTATGTGGTCGATCCCAAACGCCTCCACCATTTCCACGAATTTTCGAGAAGTAAATTGTTTTCCATTGTCAGAATGAATCGTCTCCGGGACTCCGAACTTATAAAATACTTCGTGCACTAGGAACTCTACCACCTTGCTGGAATTGGCTTCTGGCATGGACTTAAGAAAGGTAAACTTCGAAAAGTGGTCGACCACCACAAAAACCCAAGCCTGTCCTCTCGTCGATCGTGGATACTTGCCCAAGAAATCTATGTATAACTTTTGGAAGGGTCGTTCGGTTACTACTTCTTGGCCTATCTTCACCTGCATCCGGTAGTTTGGTGACTTCGCCTCTTTGCATCGCAGACATCGCCGGACGTAATCTCGAACTTGTATGGACATGTTTGGCCAATAAAAGAGTCTTCTGAGCAGGTGAAGCGTCTTTGCCATGCCACCATGCGCAGCCGTGGCATCAACCTGTGCTTGTTCGATTAAGCCTGCCGTCAGCGAACTAGGCACCCACAATTTCCAAACTGTTCCTTCGACTTCATCCTCGAGACGTTCGAATCCCATCTTTTTATAAATCGCCTGCCCCTCAACACGTAAATCTGGTAATAAATTTGCATTTTCTTTTATTTCTTCCCGCAGCTTGCTATACTCCTCGGACTCGAATTCCGCCGTTTGGAAACCCATCATCTTTTTCGGATCCATCTCAAGCTCCTCCACATAACGTGACAACGTATCAGCGACTATGTTGTCGGCGCCCTTTCGGTGCTTGATTTGAAAGTCGAACCCCTGCAGCTGCAGCGACCATCTCGCCAATCGTCCAGTCAAGTCTTTGAGGGACATCAGCCACTTCAGACTGGCGTAGTCGGTGATCACCGTGAAGGGCATCAACTCTATGTACGGTCGGAATTTTTGGACAGCCATAATGGCCGCTAGGCATTCCTTTTCCGTGACTGAATAATTGAGTTTGGCGGAAAGGAGGCTATCGGTCGTTTGAAGTCGGCGTGTACCAACGCTGTGGCCCGGGTCAAAGCCTCCTTGAGCATTTGCACCGCCTGAACTGCCTCCTCGGATAAGGAGAACTTTCCTCCCGCTGTCTTTTTGAGTGCGTCGGTCAAAGGCACGGATAATGACGCGAAATTCCGGATAAAACGCCGGTACCATCCTACCGTCCCCAGAAAAGTTCTCAATTCTCGAACGGATTTAGGAGTAGCAATTTTAAGAATGGCGGATACCCGGTCAGGATCCATGCGGAGGGTCCCGCCGCCTACAATAAAACCCAAATATTTCAGCTGTTTAAAACAGAAACTGGATTTCTTCAACCCTATTGTTAAATTTGCTTCTTTTAGATGGTGCGACACCTGTCTCAAAAGCTTAAAATGGGTCTGGAAATCCGCGGAGATGACCAGCAAATCGTCTAAATAAACGAAGACATTTGCGCGCAGCTCGGACTGAATGACTTTGTCCATCAGTCGGCATAGTCTCTGCGAGGCATTGCACAAACCGAAGGTCATCCGTAACGAATTGATACAAACGCCTCACGGCCACGGAAAAGGCGTTGCACTGCTTGCTGGCTTCATCCATCTCGATCTGCCAATAAGCAAACTTAAGATCCACACTCGAAATGTAATGCGTTTGGTCGATTCGGGCTATGATTCCGTCTATGCTCGGCAAAGGATATGCGTCCTTGACCGACCGCTTATTTAGCTTTCGGGCATCAAGGCAAAAGCGGTTTTTATCTGGCCGACGCACTACTGTGGTGCGATTGCTCCAGGGACTATCGCTGACCTCAATGACTCCTAACGACAGCATTAAATCCACCTCTGCCCACACCAAGTCCTGCATGGCGGGTGATAACGGATAATGTCGATCTTTAATTGGCTCTGCATCCTCCACTAGCTAAATCGTATGAGTCTCAAGCGATGTCTTTCCTAATCCCACCTTCTCAAAAGACAAAAACTCCTGTTTTACCATTTCTAACTGCTCCTTCTCTTCTATTTCCAGTTCCCATGGCTTCACTTGTGGCCTTTGCCACTCTTCGTCAGCCTCGAAGTAATGTTCAATCTGCCTAGTTAACACTTCTTCTACTATCTGAGCTGAGGACCTTTCCTTCTCCGATCCTAGGACTGTTGGAGCCAAGTCGAATGCTCGCCAGAGAGAGAGTAAATTCCCGAGTTTGCGAGAGGGACCGTTTAGGAATGGCCCCTCGACTCGCAGCTTGATTGGTATCTTTGTCGGTGTTTAGCGTCTGTCCTTTTACCTCTTGATTCCGAACTAGGGTCTGGATTGCGTCGGCGCTTTGCTTCAAGGGCTGCGTAATTTCAATAATGAACCTCATCATCTCCATTAATCCCTTTCTGATCTCTTCCTGTAGGGTTCGGCTTACAGTCTCTGCCATAGAAACACGATACGTCTCCTGACCTTGTGCCAATGCTACGTTCACCGCCGAGGCTATCTCCGACGGAATATTTACTTGCTGCACGTTGTCGTCCCAGCTCTCGTCCTTGGGCTTTCCGTCGCCCCCCATTTCTGCGCTATTGGGGCTGTGACCCTGTAGAGGACTTGGCGGTGGAGTCCTACTCAACCCTCCCGCTTTTCTGGCTCCGGCAGTCCAAGAACGCAATTTTCTACTTGTGTCCTGAACCAGTGGCATCTGAGTCCGTAGCCTAATCTTACGGTACTTCCTACTACTAACAGCTAACTATTTACTAATACTCCTAATAACTATATGTTAATTTAAGTTTGTACAAACACAATCCTCGTAATCACCAAAAATATAAATGGACAAGAATCATCAAAATAAAGGGGGAGAAAAGGATAGCTCTGATCGGAGTCGACCCTGGCTCATAGTTTCTGCGCTTCCCGCTATTGCCTGTCGCGTGCTTTTATCGCGAGGGGTGTCAACCACTTCCGTCTTCTCCTGGAAGAACGAGAGTCGAGACCTCTCGCCATTACCTTTCATACTTCTGAACTAGGACCCGATCAATAAATCAGTTGGGGTTTTGGATGCATCGCATGAGGAATTTACCACCCAGATACCGCTATCTGTACGATACCAACTAGTTCGCTGACCAAGTCTTCCAGTGGAAGTAAGTAAATTAATGACCTATTGCTTACTTGAAGTGAAAACAAAACATGTCTAATCTTCCTTTTGTTTCAGGATCTAGTCATCTCTGCTCACCAGGCAACGAGCCGGTCGCCCACTAGGATTTTGGTAAGATCTTCCTAGTGCCTTACCGCTCAGCGATGTCTAGGTACTAAACGCACGTTGGCCCATCATCTTCTCGATGTCAGATTCCTACAAATTCCTAAAAAAAAATATTTTACTTTGTGATGCTGTCATCCTCCCCAGGTCCAGCATACACACGCGCAATTATGGGCCAACTATTGGAGTTCCCCACAAGCCTTCGTCTGTCTCTTGGTCCGGTTCGAAGTAAGCTTGGCGAGACACACACTCTGACTGTGTATTTATAAATTTTGGACATGCGTATGGACCAAGGCGCATCGCCATCCTAGATAAAAGTTTGCTTTGCTGGACCCTGATCCCACTTCTAGTCTCAGTTGGGCGCCATATTGTTACGAACCTGGTTGGTTTCTTTGGGCGAGGTTGGCTAGCTCTTCCCACTCAGGGCCGGATACCTCCCAATGCCCGCAGGTCGCACAATCCACCATCAGGGGACGCATCTCTGCCACTCCCATACCCATCTAACGGCTATTCAAACTCAAAGAACGGATGAAAACTACAATTTAGCACGGACACCGCGGGATCCGAGGCCTTAATGTTCTGCCTCCGCGCACACACCCTTCCTGTGGCCAAAATAGTTCGACTTCGCTCTGGCCACCCAGCTATGCCCCAGGATCGGCTTATTCCATAATCCCTGCAATTCCTTCTCCCCCCCTTTAGTAAGTACTTACACAAACATTTCGATAAACGCTTAACCTTTTAATGTACAAAATTCTTCCTGACTATAGACATGCCTTAAATTAATATTCTCGTTAACCACCTAACGATACATAGATATTTTTAACAGAGTAATTAAATTTTTCTTTTCTTTTCTTTTATCTCCTTCTTTATTTTTCTTTCAGGTCACTCAACGAGCTATGATGCGATGGCAGCACAATTCTGTGGAATCTGAGAAAGCAAGGACGATACCTACAAACACTCCAACTTTATCAATGCTATTTATTAATCCACTTTTATGTTTTCTTTTCTTTAGAATTTGCACTCCCCTTACCAATCCTATTGAAGCTTCAATTATGGACGGATGAAAGGACAATGGCCAACAAAAAAAACTTGGGTAAGATGTGTGGTGTTTGTAAATTTGCCCCAAATTTAAATTTCAAAATATCTCTCTTTCCAGATCTGCTGTACTTTCAATGATCTGGGCTCGCGCAACGGCGAATTCACAAAGGGGGTAATTAACCTACTTAATCTATAGGCTTAAATTCTACTAAATGTGGCATACATAAATATACACAAATATACCCAAATATACCCAATATGGTCAGCCTCGAAGCTGTTAGTTCACGGGATGAATAATTCTCGCCTTTCTCCGATCCTTTCTCACTCTTTCTCTTCGTTTCAGCCGTCTTTCAGAGCAGGGATTAGCCGGCGGCAGCTATCATGGACCCTGGAGTGTCCCACAAAATTATCCTTCGGCCGCTGGGATAGGCTTTCAGTAGACCAGAGTGCCTGCTTTGGCCCAAGGGATTTGGTTGGTCCGTGGTCTGACCGAGTTGCCTTCTGGTTCCTAAAGCACACACAAAATTATTGCCTTTTTGTGAAACCGAATCTTCACTTTTACTCACTTTTCGATTAATTTGAAACACATTTATATTTTGAAATTAATAAAAAAAAGTTTTCCGCCTTTAACCTCTTAAAGTTAAACAGGTCTTTTTTTGTGGGTCTGCCGCCGGCTAGAGTGAAATATTTCTTCTTTGCCTGGCCCTACACCCCTTCATATACCCTCGGCCTCACGCCGTTGTGCCGCTTCCAACCGTTTCAAGGGCGATGCCCTAGTCGAAGGCCATGGCCTACTTTGCTGAGAACGGGAGTTACAGAGAGTCTGCTCCAGTTTCATGTAATGCATCCCCCGCGACCCCCTTTTGCCTGTGGATCCCATTTCCCCTTCTTACGATCATTGGGGTGGGCTGCCAACTCTCCTCAATCTATCCCAATTTAAGTTTGGCGCCTTTCGACAAACCTATCGATAACGGCCGAATGCAACAATTTGTAACGCACAGAAGGAAGCATCTCCGACAACATAAAGTATATATATTCTTGATTAGCATGACGAGCTGAGTTTATATAGCAATGTCCGTCTGTTTCTAAGCTATCTCCTCCGTCAGTTTTAAAGCTATCGTAACCAAATTTTGCACGAAGTATTTTGGTATTTTTGTTTTTAATGCTATAGCTCCCCACCGTCGTATTTATAAGTTTTCTATGATCTTACATAACTTTCCTGAGATTTATCAAAATCGTACAACTATATAGTATAGCTGCCATACAAAAGATAGGTCTGAAAAAATCTTATAAAAACTTTTTTGTTTTCAATGCTAATATTTAATTTATTCACTTGCACCGAATTTGGTAAAACTTTTGACTCTGTAAACCATGATATTCTCCTCTTTATGTTGATCGTTTAGGATTTCCCTCCTATTTTCTGATTTCGATTTCGTTCTATCAAAGACACTACATATATAGATACCGCACCTCATACAAGCTTTTTTTTGGGATCCAATGTCAGCTCTCAAAAAAAATCGTTTTTTGCGTCACATGCGTCATCTATAGGTAATATCTATAAATGTTTACTCTCAGTCGAATAGCTAGTTTAGAAAACGAATAGCTACATTTCAAAATATTTATCCCCGTAAAAGCAGCGAGAACCAAAAATTGGGATCCAATGTTAGCTCCCAAAAACAATCCTTTTTTATTTCACATGCGTCATCTATAATATCTATAAATCTTTGATCCTATTTAAAAAAAAGAACCTAAAAAGTTCTGCTACGTTCTGACTCTTCAAAGCCTCCTTGTAAACTCTGGTGTACCGCAAGGTAGCCTTGGTCCTGTATTTGGCTTATTCTTAGATGTAAGCCGATGACGTCGTATTTTATCTTTCAATGACCCAATGCATTCCATTAGATTGCAATATGATTTAAACTGCCTGCAGTCTTGGTGCTTGGTTAATCACTTACTCCTTAATGGATCACAGTGTATGTTTATGACGTTGCATAGATTCTCTGGTTTCCTATACGATTGACAATGAACCCTTGGTACGAATATCTACAGCAGCCATGCCCAGCCCTATGCTCTTTGGGCACGTTTTGTTTTTGTAATTGCTCCGGAGATAGCAAAGCAATGATCGTATACATGCATGGCACCAAGTATAGGCAAACACAACACATGCAAACAATTACTTGTGTATGCACATTCCCTTCTTTGTATTGGTCTTTTTTGTTGGTCTGATTTGTTGTTGTCTTGTCTTCGAGTTTGCAGTTCCCTTCTTGGTATTGGTGTTTTTATTTGTATTAGTATTGGTGAGGGCTCTGCCGTATGCTGGATTTGGGCATGCCTGATCTACAGTCATAGAATTTGGAATTCTTTTTGGCCCCAAATTAAGTTTCAATCCTCATATCTCCTCTATTGTAAATAGGGCTTGGATTGAATCGTTGGTCAAAGGAATTCAATGATACTTACACCACAAAGCCTGTTGTACACTGCTCTAGTCCGTGCTGTACTTGAATCCTGTTCGTCTGTTTGGTGTCCGCAGTAAAAACAAACATAAGGATAGTATTGAATCAGTTCAAAAGCAATTCTTACTTTTCGCTCTTCGTGGCTTAAAAAAGCGTACTCCAGCAGACTCTTGCTTATTAACCTTCCTTTGTTACCTAGTCGTAGAACTGTCCTTGGCGTATCGTTTCTACATAAGTTAATTAATGGTGACGTGGACTCTACCGAACTTTAAGGTTCTCGGTTCCTTCTACGTCAACTAGAAACTATTTACCTTCAATTTTCCCTAGATCCACAACTGATTTTGCTCAGCACAATCGTTTTCGGGTCTTATGTCAAAATTACAATGATGTCTATGACCTGTTTTCAATCGATCTCTCCCTCCCTCTTCTCTCTTAAAACGTTCATCTCATAATTATCTCCGGGAAAGTCTCTGACCACTCCTGGCTGTGAGTAGGGGCATAGCTTGCCGGACTAGCTGAAAAATCTTCCCCTACCAGGTCAGAGATTTTTCGGTCATTTGTTTTTCTTTTATTTTAAATGCTAGCTTTAAATTTTTCGCTCTATATAAACATATATTATTATTTTTTTGTCATTTGTTCCTTATATTTTTTCTGTTTTGAATTTTTTGCTCCTCTCAATCTCTATATATATCATTACATTTTTTGCTAGCTTTAATAACGGCTCTGACTATAATTGACTGTGAATCGGAGCATATCTGGACGAACGGGCAAATAAAATTCCCCCACTACTACACTTATTAGGAAAAATAACTTAATGATCAACGATTTAGCCAAAAACAACTACATTGACAACAAACAGAAACAAACCTTATACTGTTCAAGCGGTAATGCCCCGCGAATTTATGGACTTCCCAAAATTCACAAAAAAGACGTTCCACTTAGACCCATAGCTGCATCAACTACTGTCCCCTGCTATAAAGTAGCAAAACACATAGGACACATCTTAAAGAACATAACATCCGAAAATTACAATATACAGAACTCAACCCAATTAAAGCACAGACTTCGAGACCTGCACATTGAAAAAGACGAAATACTAGTATCATTCGACGTAGTTTCACTATTCACCAATATCCCGACATCACTAGCGATAAGCAACATCATGGAAAGATGGACTGAAGTAGCACCACACACAGAAATACCCAAACGACGATTCAAGGAATTGCTAGAGTTCTGCTTAATAGAGAACAACTACTTCACGTACAATGACACCGTATACAACCAAATATTTGGAATGCCAATGGGGAATCCACTGTCCCCAACAATAGCAAATATCATTTTGGATAAGATACTGGACAATACAATTGTGAAACTGAACTCAATGAACATACAGATAAAACACCTTTCAAAGTATGTAGACGACATATTTTGCATCGTAAAGTCTAAGGATACCGAGAAAATTTTAGAAGTACTAAACAAGCAACACAGACGTATTCAATTTACGGTAGAAATAGAGGAGAAGAACAAAATAGCCTATCTAGACACAGAGATTACAAGGAAAAATGAAAAACTGATATTCAACTGGTATACTAAACCAATGGCATCAGGCAGACTAATAAATTACAATTCGAACCACCCGCCCAACCAGAAAATCAATACCGCTAAAAACCTAATAAGAACAGTTTACTCAATAAGCGAAGAACAGTTTAGACCGGACAACTACATTAAAATAAAGAAAATTTTGCTGAACAATAGTTACCCAGAACACCTCATCAACAGACTAATTAAGGAAACAACATTACCAAAACAAACGACACAGCAGCTGATCTTCGCATACAAAGCCCACAACAACACAAGACGCTTGTTTACAAATATCAAGGACCGGATAAAGAGAGAAGACAAGAGCGGAGTTGTGTACGAAATTAAATGTAAGGGCAAAGACGGGGAAAAATGCAACGGAATCTACATAGGCACAACTAAACGCTCTCTGGGCACGCGAATAAGCGAACATAGAAGAGATGCTCAGAAGGGAAAAACGACAACAGCCATAGCTCAGCACATCACCACAGCAGGTCACACAGCTGACTTCGACCATGTTAAAATACTGGATGTGGAAGCGAGATGGAAGACCAGAATGGCACTAGAAAGCCTGCGGATCCAAGAGAGAGCGGGGCAAACCGTAAATAATAGAGAGGACGTGGAGCAAACAAACTTTATATATGCAGCGGCACTGAAACAGAAAAGAAGCGACGCCAACGGGGAAACAAAATAAAATTAAACAAAATTAAATAAAGTGAAGAAAAATCAACAACATGGAGAGACTGACAACAAACGACAATATATTAGTGCAATACAAGAAACAAATATGACGACATGCTAATAGGTATTTAAATTTAAAATAGTTTTATATATATGTAGTGAATATGTGTATTTATCTTTGTATGTATTTTCCTAAAAAATAAAAACAGACTCCCTGAAGAAGGCAGCAAAGGCTCGCCGAAACGCGTTGGAGGACAGCTGAGTTCAACCATGTTTTAACTGCAGCAAAGGAAGACGGCCCAAAATAACCCCAGTGGAAGAACATTCCCCCACTACGTCGAAGTCGTTATTACTTTATTTTGTAATTTTTTTTACTTTCTTAGGTTGGCTTTCTTAGCTCATTAAATTTTTACAGCGTGTTGTCGCCGCGTGATAAAATAAACTTACCTATAAAAAAAATTAACTAAACTCATCTCTTTTTAGTCGCAACTGGATCAATTGGATCATTGAAAAGCTCTGCAACTTATACCAACCTTAACAGGATTTGTACGTGGATATTGTTACTGAAATTTTGTTATATTATATTTTCAATCAACGCAAAATAAACAATAATTTATACAAAAAAAACTATCTCACAAAAAACATATATAACCAGTTTAAAATAGTCTTAGCTAGGTATAAGCATATCTCATAAGCGCTTCTCCAAAAATATATCTTCTATATTTATAAATGTTATATATGTTAATGACATATTATCAACGCCCAGCCTAAACGGCTTATCCTACAGGTTTGAGATTTGGCATAGACCTTCGTTTAGTTATGCAGGCGCGCACTAAGAAAAAAATTTGGACAATTTTTGACCAATTTTCTGAAAAGGCCAAAAAAAGGTTCGTATTTTTTCACAAAACAAGCAATAAATTAAATTGAGAATGGCCTCATCCAATTGCATTGAATCTTATGGCACATACAAAACACATCGATAGCTTTAACAATATGTTGACCGTATATATCACAACATAGTAGTTAAAATTTCACAAAGCTAGAAGCCAAAAATTGTGTGTGTGTTTTTTCTGTCAAATGCACAACAGACACAGCCATCTTTTGTTAGAGGTGAGATCGGAAAAGTGATGGCACACATGTCGTGAGCAGTTTTCTTAAAATTAGTTGTCTCCTTACCTCATTTGCGAGTCTTTGTTAATAAACTAGGCTGTGAGTTGATAATCTAAGAGATTTATATCGATTGAAACTCCTAAAAATTCATAACATTTCATAACATTTCGCAATGAAAAGTGTGTTTGAAAAATAAAAAAAAAGTATTGCCAAAATAGCTTATTTTTCAATTAAACTTTTTGCAGATAAAAAATAAGACGGCAGCGGGAATTGTGACCTTCGTTAAAAATATTTTTATTTTTTCCGATTTTAAATAAGAAATGTAATATTTTCTAATAATATTTTCTATTTTTAAGAAATGAATTTACCCTGTTTTAGTTGCCGCATAATAAAGACACATAGGTACACATGTTTAAACAGTTACATATCTCATACTGTGTTGATTTACATAAATTGATCAGAAAAGAATATTCTGGAGATCTAATATAAAACAAATGTATATAGGTGCGCTCTTATAAATAAAATGTCCCTTGACCATAAATTCACTACATAGTCCTTCTGAAGAAGAATATACTATAGTCTGTTCGGCATTCACAAAAAAGGAAGGGAATAATTTGTAATTCTGGAATTTCCGCGCGACTTAAAAATTTGGTTGTGTCCCTTAGGACGGGACGGGATAGAATTTAATATATGTAAAGGCCACTGAATTTTCCACGCTTTACTTAATCCTCCTTTTCCAGATTGATTTATTTTAATCAACCGTAAATTCAAAAATGTCTTAAAATTAAGCTAATGAAGCCAATGATATTAAGAAATAATTTCCTTTTTAACAAATAGATTATATACAAACACAGTGTTTAGGGAGCTTTACAATTTTTTCTACTTACTACGATTTTTTCAAAACTTGGACGCGGACGAAGTCGCGGCGGGTTCAGCTAGTATAATATATATTTATTTGATATTTCTTCTCAGTGCTAAAAGTACAGGACTTATTTGGAAGCACTAATCACTATGACAATTGCCAAAAAACAATAGTCGATGGAGTAATTAACGTAATATTAATATTTCGCATTGATTATAAAACTTAAAGTATAAGTTATGCAGATTAATACAGAGAAATTAAAGGAAAACGGAAAAAAAATTGCTTTAGTCAGTTATTAATCGATTTTTTAAAGACGGGTGCGCTTCTAATTCTTTTAAATCCGTTAAGTAGCTGGTTATCACATATCAAAAAATATGTGGTACATTTTTCATAGAAAAAAAATGTACATATTTAAAATATGTGTCCATTCACACAGAACTTTTTCAGTGTTGTTAAAAAAAAATACTAAATATTTTGTTGTCGAGCTTTAGTGGAAAGACGTACGCACAAAAATTCAAAATTTGACGCACAAATACAGGTAAGGATAGTTAAAAATTTTATAATTTAGTGGAAATTATAATATGACTGTTTTAACACAGGACTGAACTGAAGATGCAAGGTGTTTCTGGCGGTACCGCATCAACATGGAAGCACTATAGCAAATTTTGGGAGCCGTCAAATCCGTAAATTTTGTACAGCACGTGGAGCACAGTACAGGTAAATCGTTCTTTATTTTAAACACTTTCCACGATTGTTAATAGAAAAGGTAAATGTCTAGTATAGCGGCCTACTCTCAGAAAATTCCAAAAAAATTTTCCTCGATGGACCGCGAATTATGAAGAATTTTCATGCAGAAAAAACGCGGGGGTCATCCATGGTTTCTTTTTAAACGAATTTTGAAATTTTGATTTTTTACCTAATAAAACATATTGTGTTTTGAGAAATGTGTCAAATTTAATTCAAATTTAATTGGATTTTTATTGTTCATTCAATAATTCTAATCAAAATGGAGTGCACGAATTGCAATTTTACAGTGTCGAAATTTTTGTCTTTGACGAATATAGAGGTTATTGATTATTTAAAGCGTCACAAATGTTTACTATTTACAAGAAAAAAATGTGGAATTTGTTCTGCTGACTGTAAGATAGCAGTAAAAGATGACGGCAAACTATTCTTTCGGTGCCGTAAACAGTTGACTGCTACAACCATGGGCAAAAAAAAGAAAGTCAAGAAACAGTGCAATTTCAATGAAAGTATCCGCAAAAATACCTTTTTTGCTGATTCAAAAGTATCCATACAGGAGATTGGGATACAGTTCGCTTAAAAGGTAAAATTAACTTTCTTGAATTGTAGCCTTTGTTTTTTTTCTATTTGTATAGAATTTGTGTAAAATGTGCGTGCGATTTTTTGAAAAAAAATTTTACATTATTGGGTACAATAAAATATTCATCGATGGATCGCGAATTATTAACATAAAATATTAATTCACAGCGGCTTCTCACAATCCTCCAAAGTGTGGAAAATGTGCGAAAATGTGTTTTGTCGTACGGGATACAGTTCGCTTAAAAGGTAAAATTAACTTTCTTGAATTGTAGCCTTTGTTTTTTTTCTATTTGTATAGAATTTGTGTAAAATGTGCGTGCGATTTTTTGAAAAAAAATTTTACTTTATTGGGTACAAAAAAATATTCATCGATGGATTGCGAATTATGAACATAAAATATTAATTCATAGGAGGAAGAGGAAGTGCACGGTGAAGACGACAGTGAATTAGGCCCTTCCTTAGGGGACACCACCTAAAAAAAACGCCCTTCTGCGGCTTACGTGGAGTAGGCCTCATGGGGAAACCACGTTAAAAAAACGCGCCTTGAATTTTACCTCAATAGGTGGCGTGGAAAAGAGTTCAAAACAGATCAAATAGGTGTAAAGATTTCCTCACTTTCGCATTGAAATTCAAGCAAATGTTCCCCTGAGTCATAGGAAAATAATATTTTTAATATATTTATTTGAAAAAACAAACAGAGATCGAAAAGCATATGTGATCAAGCATGTATTTGTATGGGCAAAAATTACAACTTTAAAATTCGCTTAAAAAGAAACCACGGATAACCCCGCGTTTTTTCTGCATGAAAATTCTTCATAATTCGCGATCTATCGAAGGGAATTTTTTTTGAATTTTCTGAGAGTAGACCGCTTACTAGACAATTACCATAGATAATTTTATAATAATTCAGATGAGCAGGAAATAATTATAGAAGAACTATCCTGGAACGGGCTTGTTGAAGAGTTCGACAACGAGCCACACGCCTCCACCGAAGAGCCCTGGACATCTCGCGCCCACACCGTGCAGGGCGGGGCATCTCACGCCTCTACCGTGCAGTCATCATGCTCAAACAATGAGTTGAATGCCTCTCTCTCTCCATAAACGGGAATTCAAAGTGCCAGAAAAATCGAAAACTGGACAAGGCCGAGATGACACCTTATGCAAGGCTATGGTGGCTGCCACAATAGTCCGAACGGAGGTACTTGACCGACATGCTACTGCTCGCTTGGAAATCATGACGCGTATGGAGAGGTCCAATGCGGAGTTCCAGTCCAAAATGTTGGAAAAACGAGAAAGGCAAAGCTAACTTCGTCTGTACCGAAGTTTTGATACACTTGAAATAGCTTGTCACAACGTTTAGCGACTTCGACCAAACTTCGCAAATCAGCTTAAAAACATGACATATTACCCATGACCGTGTTTGAGAGCGATAATATTGAGAACAAAACCGTTTTTCTCACAAAAACCCATTTTTCGAACGAACATTTGTATGGCAGCTACAAAAAATTTTTTTCCCCCCCCCCCGGTTCCGCCTTCTTCCCCCCGGGGGGAAAAAAAAAAAAATTTTAAGTTTCTTCTTCTTCTTCTTGATTGGCCCGATGCATGCATCACAACCGTTCGACGGTCTCGGCCGCTGCCAACAATGTCCGCCAGTCGCTTCTGCTCCGTGCGAGCTGGGACCAATTGGTCAAACCAAGCTTGGCAAGGTCTGCCCGAACCTGGTCATCCCATCTCAGTCGAGGTCTCCCCCCGCCTGCCTCTTCCTCCGTATTCAGCCGCCTTCGAATAATAAGCTTTCCTTACTGGAGCTTCTTCGTCCATCCTGGTGACATGTCCTAACCAGCGCAGCCGCTGTTGCTTTATGCGCTTGACCAGACAGGTGTCCCCATAGAGCTCATACAGTTCGTCATTATTTCGAATGCGGAAAACATCGCCAACTTTTAAAGGTCCATAAATCCTCCGAAGAATCTTTCGTTCAAACACGCCAATCGCCGCTTCATCCGCTGCTGTCATTGTCCATGCTTCTGCGCCGTATTGCAGGACTGGGATGATAAGCGACTTGTATAGGGCTAATTTTGTTCTTCGCTTGAGGTCTCTGCTCTTGAGCTCTCTACTTAGCCCGTAGAAGCATCGGTTTGCAAGAGTGATCCTTCGTCGGATTTCCAGACTGATGTTGTTGTCGCTGGTTATCGTCGTTCCGAGGTAAACAAAATCCTCAACAACTTTAAAGTTGTATTCTCCCATTGTAACAAATTGTCCAAGACGCAAGGACTTTTTGTCCGCGGATACAAGGTATTTCGTCTTGTCCTCATTCACCGCTAGACCCATCAGTTCCGACTGCCTCTCAATCTCTGAAAACGCCCTGCTTACCGCCCGTTCGTTTTTGCCGATGATGTCGATATCATCGGCATATGCGAGTAGCATTAGATCTTTATAAATAAAGGCGCCCGTTCTGTTGGCATGTGGGCACCGGCGCAGTATATATTCCATCAGTAGATTGAAGAAGTCGCACGATAAGGTATCGCCCTGCCTAAAACCTCTCTTGGTATCAAATGGTTCGGAAAGGTTCTTTCCTATTTTGACGGAGCTTTGTGTACTTCTCAACGTCATCATGCAAAGACGGACGTACTTTGCTGGTATACCAAGGGTAGACAAGGCTTCAAAAAACCTTGACCTTATCGGCGTGTCGAAGGCTGATTTATAATCAACGAATAGATGGTGTGTGTTGATGCCTCTCTCATAGGTCTTCTCCAGGATTTGTCGTAATGTGAATATCTGGTCTGTGGTGGATTTACCAGGTCTAAAGCCACACTGATAAGGTCCAATCAGTGTGTTAATAAGCGGCTTAAGACGTTCACAAATAATGCGCGACAGAACCTTATATGCAATGGGAAGGAGACTGATCCCGCGGTAGTTGGCGCAAACTGCAGGGTCTCCTTTTTTAAAGATTGGGCATAGAACACTTAAATTCCAATCGTCGGGCATGCTTTCGTCAACCCATATACGGCAAAGAAGTTGGTGCATGCACCTTACCAATTCTTCCCCTCCAGCCTTGAACAATTCAGCGGGCAGCTCATCAGCGCCAGGTGATTTATTGTTCTTTAGCCTTTGTATGGCTAAGCAGACTTCCTGTTGGGTCGGCGGGTCTATCTCTATGTTGTCGATTGGTGGCATCGCTACTTCTCTAGAGGCGGCATCATGTTCGTCATCGCCTCCCAGTAGGTTGGAGAAGTAGCTTCTCCATTTGTTAAGCGCCACTTGCGGATCGGTGACCAGATTCCCGTGTTCGTCTTTGCATTGTGCGACTCTGGGCTTAAAACCTTCTGTTAATTGCTTAATTTTTTGGTAAAATTTTCGAGTCTCACTCATGCCGAATAACATCTCGACTTCCTCGCGCATGCGCCTTTCCTGCTCGCTCTTTTTCCTTCTAAAGAGGCGCTTCCGCTCTTTCTTTTTCTCCCGATATCGCTCCTTAACAGCCCGCGTTGCTCCCGACTGCAGAGTTCTCCTGTAGGCTGCGTCTTTTTCTGCAGTAGCAAGTCGGCACTCCTCATCGTACCAAGTCCGACTTCGAGGGGACTCGGAGTACCCGAGTATCTCATTGGCAGCCGTACTCATGGAGTGTGATATACGATTCCACTGTTCGCATATATCGGAAGAAGATGGGGAGGTTTCCCTGAGCAGTTGGGCGAGTTTGGCTTTGTAGGCTTCAGAGGTCCCTTGTGATTGCAGCTTCTCGACGTTTAGCTTTCGACGTGTGCCAGAGCGTGAGGCATTTGCCACACTGAGCCGCGTGCGTACCTTGGCTGCAACCAGGTAGTGATCCGAGTCTATGTTGGCTCCTCGAATCGCACGCACGTCTAGTACACTCGATGAGTGCCTTCCGTCGATCACAACGTGATCAATCTGATTTCGTGTTCGTTGATCAGGGGACTTCCAGGTCGCCTTATGGATGTCGAGGTGTTCAAATCTCGTACTACTTATGACCATGTTCCGGCCTGCAGCAAAGTCTATTAGCCTCTCTCCGTTACCGGAGGTTGTTTCATGAAGGCTAAATCGTCCGACTGTCGAACCAAAGTCTCCTTCTCTCCCTATTTTCGCGTTAAAATCGCCTAGCACGATCTTTATGTCGTGATCGGGGCAGCGCTCGTATAGTTGTTCCAGGCGCTCATAGAATTCGTCTTTTGTCGAGGTGTCCTTGTCTTCTGTTGGCGCGTGTGCACAGATAAGACTAATATTAAAATATTTTGCCTTAAGTCTAAGCGCGGCAAGCCGCTCATCAACTGGTGTAAAGCTGATGACTGAGTGGAGTAGTCTATCACTCACTAGTAAGCCAGGATCACGCTGGGTTCGCCAAGTTGAACCGATCAGCAGCTTTACCTGACCACATACGCCCCCATTAGGTCCAGAAGATCTATGATTAGAAATTCTGAACGACCACCAGTTTCAGCTCGATAGCTCCAAAACCGAGGGACTAGTTCGCGTAGAAACAGACAGACGGACAGACGGACGGACAAAGCTTAATCGGCTCAGCTCGTCATGCTGATCAAGAATATATATACTTTATGTGGTCGGAGATGATTCCTTCTATGCGTTACAAACTTCTGGGCAAAATTATAATACACTTTAAGTGTATAAAACTAAAAAAAAATATATTAATAATAAAGTTCAAATTTTTGTGTTATTTATTTATTGGTGATTTGTTAGGGAATTTGCAATGGCAAGTCTGATACTCTCAGCAGGAACGTTAAAATCCTGTGCTGTGTTCACGTGTTCGGGTTGCTCTCGGTCACACTCGGTTTCCATCCAATTGTCTACCAAAGCACTATTGTGGTGATTCAGAAAATTGTGCAATATGCAACAGGCCATTACTATGCTTGGTACCTTGTCGCATCGATTATCTATGCCTTTACCTACCCTTCGGCACCGTGCCTTCAATTGACCGAAGGCATTTTCGACCACTCTCCTTGCCTTTAACAAGGCATAGTTGAAAGCCTTTTTATCTCCCCCTCGGGAGGACAAAATGGATAAGGCTTCATCGGGCTCTTTGAGAATTTGAATGCCGAGACTCCCAGCAGTACGAATGGGACGTCAACCCCGGCAATGTGCTTTGAATTCTCTTCGAAAAGCGTAGTACCATCAACCATATTCTTTAATGTGGAACACTCGTACACCTAGGAATCATGGCAGCGACCTGGAGAGCCCACGTTCACGTAAATAAATCTGTAACTGAACATGTAAAAACATCAATTATATGAGCTTGATTAGAAAGTAATTTACATTTATTACCGATAATCCACCAATGCAAATAGAATGGTTGAGTACCATCCCTTATAATTGTAATGGTCGATCGCCTCATTTGCAGTTGGGTGAACCTCGATGTGGCTTCTATCTACAAATTTTCTTATAAACAAACATTTAAACATTAAATAAAAACATCCTCTTACCGATAGCACCGAAACATTGTGGAAATCCTAGTGCTTCAAATCCTTGAACACATTCTTTGACTTTTTTCTTGGTTTATGAATTCCCACGGAAAAAATTCGGGTGCAAGAACCCGCCGTACTTCTCTGCAAAACTCCAGACAACCTCCCAACTGTGCGGTATTCTGCCGACGACCCAAGAGTATACAGTGCAATGTCAATGCGCTTTTCCAGAGGAATGCACATTCTGAAACTGGTGTCCTGCTTAGCTAGGCATTGCAGACGATCTACGAGCACTTCAAAGTGGACTTTGTCCACACGGAAACTCCCCTTAAAAAATTCGTCCGAGTTTTGTGGCACATCGCACTCCCAAAACGTTCCATGTCGTTGCTGTAATATTTTGTACATTTATCAATGCTTCCTATATAATTAAAATATTATAAGCTTACGAATGACCAAACAGACGGTGCTTTGATTACTCGACGGCACAAAGTCATGCTCTGCAAATTCTGCACAGATATCCTCGAAGTCATTCTCCCACTCTATAAACGCTTGAAGGGTTTCATTGCAGTGGTCTCGTATCATGCCCATTACAGCTGGCTTTATTTTGTTATTTGTTTTATCGCAAATTTTAATCTCTATTTCACAGACACAAATCAAAACAAATAAATAAGCTGTCAAATAGTGAACTTGCCATTTACATGTTCACGAAACTGCATTAAGTGCGAAACCTAAATTTAATGCCCTTTCAGTACACTCGATACTGGATCCGTCAATCTTTAACTGCTGAAGACTGCTCGTGTAATATTTCTTTTTATTAATAACTAAGCATTTACATTCACTTGGATTTATTCTAAGACTGTTGCTCTTACCCCATTTGCTAACTAGCTCCAGCTCATTATTACAATGATGGACGCATTCACTAATATTTTTTTAACAGAGCACTAACACACATTTGGACTTCATCTGCAATTTCACATTTGGACAAGACATTTGCAGTTCATTAACATATATGGAAAATAGCAAGGGTTCAAGGACGGAACCTTGTGGAACACCACAATTTAATATCAGAAAGGAAGGGAAATCCGATTTTGTGACCACCGTTTGTTGTCTCTCACTAAGGTATGATATCATGAGTTTTATTGCTGTATCGGAAAAATTATAGAGTTTGTTTAACTTTGCGCACAGTATTTTGTGACGTGCCATATCAAATGCTGTACTGTAGTCCAAAAATGCTAAGAGTGTCACGTGGCTTTTGTCCAGGCTACGACGAATATCTTCTGAGGTTTTCGTTACAGCAGTGGGGCAGCTTAGCTTTTTTTGAATCCCGACTGCTTGTCATTTAAGCGCGGTTTCCACGCCTCGCGAAATGGCCGCGAAATGAAAAAGCTTACGTTTGCCACTACGTTATGTTAAAACAAGTGAGAAAGTCGGTCAAGCCCGACTATATTTATACTCTGTACCTAGAGTAGGACCTAAATGAAGTGCTGCTGCTGCGCTCATTTCTAAGTTTCTCTCTCTCCCCCTCTCTCTTTCTCTCACTCTTTCTCTCTCTCTCTAAAATTGTGCGATGGTTGTGAGAGGGTTGTTGTTGAATATAGAAGAATAGTTAGAAGAAAAAGGAAAGTTTTGGAAAAAAGCAGAAAAATATGTGGGGTGAGTAGAGTGCGAGGTTAGAAAGAGTTGTCATCTGAGTGTTCCAGATCTAGACCAAGGAATATGGCTGCTTGGATCGGTTCAGTCCAGAGATGAAGAGGCGTCAGGAGTGTCGGGTCAGCTGGACAGTCGAAGAGGTGCTTCGTGTCGTGCGGGGATTGTCCACATTTGAGACATGTGTCTGTCACGGCCGGGTTTATCCTCGCTAGGTAGCTGTTTAGTGACGCCGAGTATCCTGATCTGAGCTGAGCCAATGTTCCGTGTACTTCTTGGCAGGTTTTTTCATCATTGCTGATTGGGGGTGGCCTTCCCCCCAGGATAACATTTGGTTGTAGGCTATTTATGGCTGCAGTCTCTGTGCTGTGATGGATGGCATTTTTCACAGCTATTGCCTCAGTCTCAGAGATCTGCGTTTCATTTGCGGTGTGGGTGAGTACATCTGGCAGATGTATTCTCAGGTCCTGTCTGCTGGTTCTTGGGGGCAGTGGTGATTGGGGTGGCGTGAGAAAATTCACTTATATGATCATAACTTGAGAACCGCTTATCCGATCTTTATCATTTCTTTGGCAAATAGATACATATTACTAATGACTAACTAGGAGATATGACGTTTTTTCCAAATTGCAGGGGCAAGAGGGGGCGTGGCAAAAATTGAAAATAAATTTGATCTGCCTGCATTTATAAGAAGCATTTGTCCCATACATGTCAAACCTCTATCTCATGCCATCTCTGAGATCTGTTTGTTCATACGGACGGACAGACGGACAGACAGACAGACGGACAGACAGACGGACGGACATGGCTATATCGACTCGGCTGTTGATGCTGATCAAGAATGTATATACTTTATAGGGTCGGAAATGATTCCTTCTCCCTGTTACATACTTTTGCACAAACTTAATATACTCTATGTACCTTCGGTACAGAGTATAAAAAATAACGTAGCTTTAAGTGCTGTTAACGCCTCTTTTTTGTGGAGACGCAAGGAAAATACATTACATTACATTAAATTTAAAATGAGCGGAGCTAAAAAGATTCCGTCAAAAAAACTTCGCTTAAAGCATTTTCTAGCGCGTTTCATGGAAGAGTCACACAGAAAATGTCGGATGAGGCAATTACCAACGTTCAATAGGAGGTTATACTGCATACTGGTCATACTGCAGATTGTAAAAAGGCATAATGATAAGAACAATTAATGTGTTATTTATTTCATTTAATTATAATTTATTAAAATAGCCCACAGAATATGTTGCATGCGATGTTGTTGTTTATAAGTACGCGGGCTCATTTAACAGTGCACAAACAAACGCAAGGTTTCTTTGAAACGTTTATCGATAGAAAAAATGGTTTTATCGTGTTATTAGCAGCGGCTTAGCAGACTCTGTTAAGAATCTGCGGAAATCTACTTTTTCACGAGAAATTTTTCGCTACCCGTGGAAACTGCCCCTTAGGAATGAATTCTGCTCCATAAAGCTACTTATTTCTGATGGATTTGTTCAAATGCTTTTTTTGGAATCGGTAACACTTTTGCAGCTTGTATAAATTTTGTGTGTTATATGCACGAGTATTCTTGGTAAGAGGATTTTTATAAATTTGGGGTCAATTTGGTATTTGATATGATTTTTATACCGTTGGAGAGGGTTTATTGAAATTGTCCGGATATTTGTAACGCTCAGAAGGAAGCATCTCCTACAACATAAAGTATATATATTCTTGATTAGCATGACGAGCTGAGTTTATATAGCAATGTCCGTCTGTTTCTAAGCAGGGTTCGGAATTGCTCTTTGCTCACAGCTCTCGGGAGCCAGCTCTCGCTCTCAGCTCACTACACTCGGCTCCTGGCTCTGAGCTGAGAGCCACAGCTCGGGAGCCGGGAGCTATCATTCGGCTCTCGGCTCGTGAGCCACAACACTCGGCTCTGAGCTGGGAGCCACAGCTCGTAAGCTGGGAGCCATCAACCGGCTCTCGGCTCTAGAGCTGGGAGCCATCAACCGGCTCCCGGCTCGTGAGCCACAGCACGAGAGATGCTCTCGGCTCGTGAGCCCCAGCTCTCTGTTCTACGCCGGGAGCCACAGACTGTGTGGTTCGCTAGTTATTTTAACCCATTTACCATGACTGTCGACTTTTAAAATCGCGAAATAATACCAAAGAGGATAAAAATGGTAAAAATGAAGAACGTTATCACCAATAAAGTGAAAAATCCTGCAAGGATCAATGCATGAGCGCAATTTGAAGCTAACGGATCTCCATGGTTATAAGACCGCTAAATACTTAAGAAACTGCTTTTTAAGTTTACAAATGACCACACATAACAACATTGCCATGAATTTGACGATACTGAACCGCGATAAACACCATGGAAGACCAATGCTAAAGAATATGGTCAAGATCATAAGAGTCGTTTTAAACCATTTTCTGTTACTGACAAATCATTAAATCGCGCAAAAATACCAAAGATGATCAAAAATAGTCACGATTCCAAACAAATTGTACTCCCTATCAAGTGAAAAATGCTAGGAACAATGCATAAGAGCCATTCGCAGCTAATGGTTCTCCATGGTAATGAGACCGCTAATTACTAAAGAAACTGCTTTTCAATACCACAAATTATAATAAAATAGTAATGATTATGACACTACAGAACCGCGATATACACCATGGAGGACCAATGCTAAAGAATATTGTCAAAATCACAAGGAACATTTCAAACCACTTTCCGTTACTGACAACTGATTCAATCGCGGAAAAATACCGAAGAGGATCAAAAATGCCCTTCCAATAAATCATATTAATTCTTGACCAGCGTCAACAGACGAGTCGATATAGCCATGTTTGTTTTTGCATCATATTGCGTTTTTATTCTTTAGCATTGATCTTCCATGGCGATTGTCGCGGTTCAGTATTGTCATAAACAGGGCAACGTAGTTCTGTGTTGACATTGAAAAGCAGTTTCTTAAGTAATTAGCGGTTTTTTTAGATCCCTTCGCTGCGAATGGCGCTCATGTATTGATCCTGGCACTTTCCACTGGTTTGAAGTACACTTTGCTTGGCATAGTTACTATTTTTGATCCTCTTTGGTATTTTTCCGCGATTGAATGACTTGTCAGTAACGGAAAGTGGTTTGAAACGATTCTTATGACCTTGGCCATATTCTTTAGCAATGGTCTTCCATGGTGTTAATCGCGGTTCAGTATTGTCAAATTCATGGCAATGTTATTATGTGTGGTCAATTGCGTACTCGAAAAGCAGTTTCTTAAGTAATTAGCGGTTTTGTTACCATGGAGATCCGTTAGCTGCGAATGGCGCTCATGCATTGATCCTGGCATTTTCCACTGGTTGGAAGTACATTTTGTCTCGCATAGTTACTATTTTTGAACCTCTTTGGTATTTTTCCGCGATTGAATGACTTGTCAGTAACGGAAAGTGGTTTAAAACGATTCATATGATCTTGACCATATTCTTTAGCATTGGTCTTTCATGGTGTTTATCGCGGTTCAGTATCGTCAAATTGATGGCAATGTAATTATGTGTGGTCATATGTAAACTTAAAAAGCAGTTTCTTAAGTGTTTAGCGGTCTTATTACCATGGAGATCCGTTAGCTTCAAATTGCGCTCATGCATTGATCCTTCCAGGATTTTTCACTTTATTGGTGTTAACGTTCTTCATTTTTTACTATTTTTATTCCTCTTTGGTATTATTTCGCGATTGTAAAAGTCGACAGTCACGGTAAATAGGTCAGAATAACTCGCGAACCACACAGTCTGTGGCTCCCGGCGTAGAACAGAGTGCTGGGGCTCACGAGCCGAGAGCCGGTTGATGGCTCCCAGCTCACTAGCTGTGGCTCTCAGCTCAGAGCCAGGAGCCGAGTGTAGTGAGCTGAGAGCTGCTCAGTGCTCCCGGCTCCCGATCAACAGCTCTCGGCTCTGAGCGAGAGCGCTGGGCTCGCTCGCGAGCAATTCCGAACCCTGGAAAATTCTGCACGAAAAAAACTGTTTTTCACCTGATTGACTTGAATATCGGATTGTAAGAATAGTAAATGAAATAAATTGAGATGTTATTTTTCGATGTTGGAAAACTTGCATGAAAAAAACTATTTTTCACCCGATTGACTTGAAACTCGGTTTGTAGGGATGGAATACAAAATAATGGAAATAATCGTAGAGCACTCGCTTCGACTCCTCGCAATATGCGGTCGCTTTTCCTTTCCGCGTTTACTCTTGCTCGCACTTGTGTTCACACTTCGACTTCTCTCCGTCCGCGTATCTCACCGACTGCCCCGTCTTTGGGCAGCCACTCCTCTTATAGCTGCCGCGCAGCCCCCGTTTCGCTGCTTCAAGCAGGGCCTGTGTGATCAAGCAGGGCCTGTGTGTCTCCAAGTGGGGCCTGTGTGTCTCCAAGCAGGGCCTGTGTGTCTTCAAGCGGGGCCTGTCGCTTCCTTTGCCCCGTTGTTTGTGCTGTGTCGGGGCCTTCTGCTGTTGTCGCTGTAACGGGGCCTTTCTGCTGCTTTCATTGTAGCGGGGCCTTGATCCCGTTGCGCTGGGCCCTTGCCACCAATCACAGTTCGTCTGCGTCCTCCAGTTGGCTACTCTGCTGTAGAGGGGCCTTTGGCTCCCTGGTCACGGCCTCCTCTCCAACTCTCCACACGTCTTCAATCTCGCTTGCTCTCTTAAAGGTAGAAAAAAGCAATAAAAAATATGTACAAAAAAGGTTTTAATAAAATTTTTTATTTTTAATATTAATAAAAAAAAATTTTTTTCAAAATTTCAAAAGATTGCACAATTTTTTTAAGGTTGGAATAAAAGAAATAAAAAACAAATAAAAAAGAGTCTTAATTAATTTATTTTTTTAGTTTTTAAGATGAGCTTTAAGATTTTTTTATTTTTTCGGTAGGTACACTTACATTTTGAGCCAAACCTCGACTCAGAACTGTTAGATTGAGTCAAGCAAGGTATGAATCGAAATGTTATTGAATTTCCAATAATCGCGTGAAACATTGTTTTTTAATCGGTTAAGTAGTTTCGCAATTTGAATTTCCCACTCTATTTTAATTCCCGCCAAACAGCCGGACCGTTCCCCGCTCCCTTTTCCCCTTATCCCAGTCTGGTCACACCTAACCGTCGTATTCCGGTGATCATCTTTATCGATCGCCCGCTATCGATATACTCCTCTCGATAGCCTGCCGTTGTGGGTGGCCCTATTGCCCGATACCTTTTGGTATTTTCGCCCACGCGTTTTCCTATCGATTCCGATAATGATCGCGTTCCATGCTGTTTTTTTTTCAGGTATGTTTTCTGAATTTTCTCTCCCCTTTTCGCATTAATTCCCTCCTTTTCTTTCCCCAGGTTGCCTGCTTCCGGTTCCCCGCTCTCCAGGTAAGTTTTTCCTCTTCCTCTCTTTCCCCTCAGCCGGTTTTCACCCCTTTTTTCGTTTTAGTAACTGACGCTGCTTCTTCCCCACTCCTCGGTGGCGTTGGACAAGGTTGCTGCCTCGCATACTGTGACCGGCTGGACTCGGGCGCTGGCCACACCCATGGCCCCTTCTCTTCCGGCTCCTTCTCCGGCTCTGCGGTAGGCTGCGCCTCGGCCGCCTCTTCTTTGGCCCGATCGGCTGCCAGCCCTCCTCCTTGCGGGCTTCGCGACCGAAGCCCCTTGGGTCTCTCGCGTTGGAGGCCCGAGGTTCGTCGCGATCATTGGTCATCTCTTCGAGGACCACCTCCGATCTCGCCGGTTCCGCCTCCTCGCGGGTGTCCGCACCCCTTCCCGGCGTCAGCGGCTCGCTCCAGGTGGCCACCTCGTGGAACCACCTGTCGCACGCAAAATAGGAACGCTTAGGAACACCTATTTTGCGTGTAGCACGGGGGTGCGAAACTCCACTCGGACCCACCACATTGCTGCTGCTCCTCTTCTTTTCTCTCCTCCTCCTGCTCCTCCTCCTGCTCCTCCTCTATGTCCCTGACGGACGGCATGGGTGTTGGTGGCCTCGGTGGCTTCCAGCCAGCTTCCGCTGGGTTCTCGTCCTCCGAGTCGGTGAGCTCGATGGTGGAAATCCCCCCCTGTCTGATCCATCTCCTCCAGTTCGTCCTCCTCAGCCCCTTCTCCCAAATCGGCCTTCTCCGTCCCTATCGCCCACTCGCCCACCCAGATTGCGGGTGACGGGGCTACCGGGACTTCCGGCGAGACATCGTGGAGACACGGGGCTTGGGGACACCCACTCCCAAGTTGTGGCCTCCGACTTCGCTGGCGACGCCGGCGTAGTGGGCGAATCCCGAATGGAGGACGTGTCCAGGCTTAGTACCAGCTTGCGAACGCGCGGTCATCGCCGAGGAATCCGGCTACCGCCACGGCTTACGCCCATAAGGGCAATCACCGACGCGTGCTTCCGCCGCGTGCCTTGGCCGTCCTCCCATCCAAATATCGTTGACTCGTTGACTCATTTCAGCTTCTTTCTCCAAATAGACCGGGCTTACTCTTGGCGCGCTCCACGAAGCCTCGGTCTCCACGCGGCTGCGCAACGATCACGCCAGTTTACCGTTTGTTTGCGTGCTTTCCTGCGAGAGAGCCTTGCAACTGTAAGCTTGGCTGTGGTCGTCTCTTTCTCTCTTACACGCGAGATTGAAATCGCGCCCTCTTGTAGATTTCGCCGCGTTTTATTCAATCTCGCATGTTTAGAGTGACGATCGCCGTTCTTCGTACCCTGTAAACTGTATTTATTTGGGTTCTTCTACATTTTAATCCATTTCTATCTCTTTTTTCAGCTTTCCATTTGACTTACTACAAATTCTCTTTTTTTTTCTTTATATATTTTACTTCCTTATTTTCAGTATCTTATTATATTTTTCCTTATTTTCAGACTATAATTTGCATGATTTTCTGATTTGTAGGATATATTTTCCTTTCTTTTTTACTGTTTTATGCATATACAAATATATTTTCTCTAATTTCCTTAATTTTCCCCGTCCTTTTCTTCCTGAATCGCTGGTTTTAACCCGCTAATATGTGCGGTTCTTACTTTGTTTTTCACCTTTTCTCGTAGTTTACATATCACGGGAGATATGAAACTCACGATCTGATACGGACCTTCATACCTGGGTGCCAATTTCGCTGCGAATCCTTCCGATGCCGTTGACAGATGATGTGTTTTGGCGTACACTTCGTCCCCGACCACCGGTTTCCAAGCGCGTCTTCTCAGGTTATAATGCCGTACTTGATCCTGTGCTGCCTTCTCCATAATTCTTCTGGCAACCTCGAAGATTTCCTGCAGCTTCTTCGCGTTTTCTCCCGCATCTCTTCTCCCGTGTCCTGTTCCGAGATTGTTCTCGTCGTACAGGGTATTCGGTAACCGCGGTTCCCTTCCTTGTACGAGAAACGCCGGTGTGTATCCTGTAGATTCTGCCACACTGGAATTGACTGCTAACGTCAGTTCCGGTAACAGCTCATCCCAACTTCTTCTCTTCCAAGAATCGATTAAACGCCTTGCTCGTGAACTGTGCCCCGTTGTCCGTAATCAGCACTTTTGGAACACCAAATCGAGCGAAGACTCGTTCTCTGAACGCTTTCTGCAAGGCCGCCGCCGTTGCTTTTCGTAGGGCTACTAGTTCTGTCCATTTCAAAAACCGATCTATCAGTACTAGTAGCACTGAATTTCCGTGCTTAGATCTCGGTTATGGTCCTACGAAATCTGCACAGACCGTTGCCCACGGTTCTTCAGGAATCTGCGTAAGCATCTTTCCCGCCGCTTGTACTTGGTGCGATTTGAATTTCTAACATGTTTCGCACCTCCCTACATATTTCCGGATGTCCCTTTGCATTCCGGACCAGTAATACCTCGCGGCAACTATTGCTATTGTTCGCCTCGTGCCTGTATGCCCTGCTGTTGCCGCATCATGATTCTCGTGTAACACCCTTTTTTGTTCTTTTTCTGACACACATAGTTTCCATCCGACTACTTTTTCCTGTCCCGCTCGATGAGGAATATTTCTGTACAATTGTCCCGATTCTTTTAAATAATCAGGAAATTTTTGTGGATTATTTCGTATTTTCTCCTCCATTCGCTGGATCCACCCAGCTTTCTCTCCTTCATCGGCCAACATCAATCATTCGTATTTTTCGGCATCCATTGGTTGTCGGGAGAGTGCATCTGCGACCACATTGAGCTTGCCTTTCCTGTACACTACCTCGAAATCATATTGCTGTAATTCTAAGGCTCATCGGGCAACCCGCCCTGACGGACTTTCAATCGAACTCAGCCATTTTAGAGCCATGTGGTCCGTGATGACCTTGAAGCGATACCTTTCTATGTATTGCCGTAATTTCGTATGGCCCACACGATCGCCAGGCACTCCTTCTCGGTTGCAGAATAATTCTGTTCTGCCGCGTTGAGAGTTCTACTGGCATAAGAAATGATCCTCTCTCCTTCTTCTGACGCCTGGGTCAATATAGCTCCGAAACCGTAGTTGCTCGCATCCGTTTGCAATACGAATTCTTTTTCAAAATCTGGGCATGCAAGTACGGGTGCGGACATAAGTCTTGCTTTCACTTCTTCGAGCGCGTTCCTTCTTTCGTCCGTCCGCTCCCATTTAACTCCCTTTTTCAGCAGAGCATTCAATGGTTGGACAGTGGAAGCGAAGTCCGGAACAAATCGCCTATACCATGACGCTACACCCAGATACTGTCTTAATTCTCTGACATTAGTGGGAGGCTTTAGTTCGGCTATACCTGCGACTTTATCCGGGTCCGTTTTAATGCCCTCATCAGTCACCATATGCCCCAAATATTTTAATTCCTTCTTGAAGAATTCACACTTATCGACATTTATTTTCAGATTCGCCGCTTTTAACCTGCGAAATACCTCTGCCAGGTTTTCCATGTGCTCATCAAGCGTTCTCCCTATTACAATAATGTCGTCTAAATATGCGAAAGCATGAGGCATCATTCCGGGTCCAAAGACCTGATCCAGTGCCCTTTGGAAGCTGGCGGGGGCTGATGAACTTCCCTCAATTGTTCCAAAATATGGTTAACCCTCGGTAATGGATATGCATTCTTTTCCGACCGTGCGTTCATGTCCCGGAAATCAACACAGAACCGCCATTTTCCCGTCTTCTTTTTCACCATTACTACCGGTGCACTATAAGGACTTTTCGACGGCTCAATGCTACCTTTTTCCAATAATTCATCCACTTTGCAGTTTATCTCGGCCTGCATTTTCGGATTCTTTGGAAAATATCGGTGCTTCACCGGCCTGTCGTCCTTCTTCGTTACTCTGTGCTGAGTAATGTTAGACAGACCCTTCATGCAAGCAAATTTTGCTAGTTCTTTTTCGAAAAATTTGTCCACGCGCCTTTCTGGACTTTCCGTCTCGGACTCGTTTCGAGAACTTTCCTCTTCCGGCTTGTTCTCCTCGATTTCCACGACTTCCACTGATATCTTTTCTTCCAACCACCCGTTTCTTCTTCCTCTTGGTGGGATTTTTACTTTTATCCCCGCACATTCTACTTTTAAGCTGGCCTTTACTAGGAAATCCCATCCAAGCACCAATCCGTCGATAACCCCTTGCAGGACCAATAACTCCATCCCTAAATCTTTGTCTCCAAACTTATTTTCGTTTCGAATGTATGCGAGCAACATTGTTGCTTCTACCATCTACTAGCCTCATTTGTCTCCTCACCCGACTTAGTGATCCTTTCCCGCGCATCCTTCGCAGCATTTCTTCGCTCACAAAACTACTGGTAGCAATAGTGTCGACTGTGGCCTTGTACGCTGTCTTTTCGATCAGCGCTGTTAATTATTACCTATTAATTATGAGGGGCTGGTCCTGACGACTCCCACTCGTCCCTCGCAGGCCGGGGTCGACGATCGTTTCCCGACCACCTGCCGCATTCCCACGTTTTTACTCCTATAAATTAAATTTTTCGGACACTCCCTGTTTCCTTCTGTATACTTCATCCTCAACCCTTGTGAAATAATCCCTTGGCAGAAAATATTCTTGGAAGTTCTTCAAAAACGTTTTCGGGTGCATGTAATAACGCCCGCTGGGCTTTATGTCTCTTTTGAAAATGTCATAACGCCCGCGGGTCACAATGTCACTTTTTCGGGCTTCATGACACTTAACGCCCGAAAAGAAAAAACAAGTTCTGAGTAAATTTTGTATGCACTTGTATAAACGAAACTCTTTATATTTTATTTATTGAAATATTTTAAGGTTATTTTCAATAATTATTGATAAATTATAATTTGTCTGCAATAGGGGCAGAGCAATGGCGAATTGTTCTTTTTGAGTAAAAATAAACTCGTTGTCTAGATCTGCCTCTTCAATGTCCGAATTGCAATCCAATTCTTCAAATGTCGTTTCCCACTTGATCAAATCATTTTGTCTGTTTATGAGAGAGTTGAAAGCAGGGATGCAAACCACTCGGAAATAAGGTCTGGTTCGGTTCGGTGGTTCACACAGCTTTTGAACCGCCGGTTCCAAGGCTGCAAACCTCTAAAATTTTGCAGAAGGTTCGGTCCGGGGGTTCGAACCCGTTGTAAAGTCTAAGGTTCGGTTCGCGGACCGGTTCCTTAAATCCCTGAACCCAAGGTTCTGGTTCGAACCTCGGTTCGCTTGAACATAAAAAGATGGTTTCCATTTATTAATACTTTTTGTTTAAAATAATATTTTTTATTCCAATAAAGCAATTCTAAATATTAAATTCATTAGCTGACAAATACAACATTTAAGAGCTGCTTAGTTTAAGTTAATGAGCATTATATCTTCAAGGAGCTCTTCATCTATACTAGCTCTTAGATCAGAAAGAACAAACTTAAGTGTTGAAAAGGCTCGTTCAACTGATACCTGAGTTGCTGGAACAGCAAGTATAGTCAAAGCAATATTTCTTAAGTCCTCATTTTTTTGAGCTTTCCAAAATTTTAAGACATTTGTCGATGTATGTTCTCTTGGACAATTTTCGAATGAATCTATAACTTCATTTACAGACTTTATATTTGATATTTGATTATTGTTTTCTATTTGTTTCATAAATTTCTCTTCTTCGCAATCAGACGTTGAGACATTTAAAGTTGAATTTTGAAAACTCTCATTAAGAAATTCTTTTTGGCGCTTAAGCATGTCTGCAATGTGCTGCTTTGCTATTTTTTTTTGGTCTGAAGTTAACAAAGTTTGAAATCTCGGGTCTAAGAACACTGCAGCCAATATTGGTACTGAACTCATAATAGAAGAACGTTTATCGAGACACTTAGATAGCAATAAAGAATGTTTTGCTGAAGATTTTAGAACAATTGCTCGACATGAAAACCAAGCGTAATAAAAATCACTTGGCAGTAATTGCGAATCTTGCAGCTTTAAGGAAGTTTTATAAATTGGCTGCAGCAAATTACATATATTTTGAACTACGTTCCATTCAGAAGTTTTTAGGTGGAGCTCCTTCAAAGAACTCTTAATGCAAAAATCTTTAAGAGTTAGTAAGCGCTCGCACATTTTAAAGGTTGAGTTCCATCGCGTTACACAGTCTAGCACTGGTTTTTTCAATTTTTCTATATGCAATAGATTTAAAATGGTGTGAGTACGGAGTTTCTTACAAAGTGTGCGAACTCTACTAATGTCAAACTGAACGTCCTTAAAAAAATCGTTAACTACTAAATTTAACGTGTGTGCAGCACAACGAACTGTAATTATAGACTCCTCCATGGAATTTATTGAGTTAACTTCGTCATCGTCCAAATCAAGAAATGGTTTTGATTCACATGAGCAGTCTTCATCAACATTGCATTCGTTATAGTCGCATTCCTTTTCCGCTATGCAGTTGTCATTTAAAAGTTCGCCTGCTCGAACCATATTTGCTCCATTATCCACGGTGATAGTATAAATCTGGCCTAGAGAAATGTCGTAGGATTGGAGAACTTCTTGAATGATAGCACTCAGATTAAGACTCGTATGCTGGACGTGGACCTCTTTCATAGCCAGCGTGTAAGTGCGAATTTCTTCATCTTTGTGAATCTGACAGTTAATGCCAATTATGGCGCGATCCAAACGACTTACGCAGTCAACTTTAATTGATATCAAGCTGAAATAATTTCGTAAAAACATATTTTTAATTTAATTAATATATTTCTGCAAATACATATATTAATATTTATGTGAAACCAGGTTTGTACATAGATAGGTATGTAATTTCTTGCATAATTTAAATTAAACAATTTAAAAGAAATGTATACATACATACATATATATGCAAAGACATTGTATCTCAAATAAAAATTGATACATACACACACAAATATGCACAATCTGCTAACATATGTTTGTACTCACCGATTTTTTAGAATTCCACTAATTTCATTGCGGATGGTTGAAGCCTTTGATTTCACAAGGCTTCGAATATTTTGGCGATTTATGGAAATTGGCTTTTCAAACGCATTACATATCGGCTCAAGAATTTTCTTGAAGCCAGAGTCTTCAAAAATTTTTAGGGGCCGCCCATTTTTTGTGACCATTTCTATACACGCGTCCCGTAGCTGGTCTTCACTCAATTTTAGTTTTATGAATGCTTGTTCTATCTGTAAGAATTTATTCATTGTTGGCTGTTGATCAATTTTCTTCTGCCGCATTTTTTTTTTATTTTCAATTTCTTCGGCTATTTTTTTATGATGCCGCTGAATGTGCCGGAGCAGGTTGGTCCCGTGACGTCCCGTCATTCCAAATCCGCATTCATTACACACACTTTTGTCGTCCTTTTTTATATATTTATAATGTTCAAAAACTGGATTCGAAGCCATGTTGCGCAGGTAAACAATTGAGCTTTAAATGGCGTGTCTGTCGGCTAATCACAAATAAGACGAATTCGAACAACGCACAACAATGATTGAAAAAGGCAAATCAGGTTCTCTTGCTTCTGCTTCAGCTTCAATCTTAATTGTTTTCACATCTTTTGTCTCTTTTCTTCTTATTATTTTATCATGGCGACGCGTCAGTGCGACTCGTCGCTGCTGCAGTTGTCTGCAAAGCAATGCATAGGAATGTGCCCGTACCGGACGAGACACTCAAAGAAAAACAGAAAAAATGTGCCCGTTGCCGACTACTAAATGTGCATATATTATGTATGTACAATGTACATTGTACATACTGTGTTAACTTTGGGAATATATGCACTGCAAGTTAAAGCGTTTTGCATCTATTTGTATGTACTTACATATTTGGTTATAGCGAAAACCGCGGGTTTTTGCGCCAAAATCATGCACTCATACATACATATAAACGAAAGGACGCTTACGCATGTTGTCCGTGTGGGCGCGTAAATCAATTTAGTGCAGGGGCGCCCAGAACGTGCTTACCAGCGCGTCAGAACTAATACAAATGCACTAAATATATTTAAAGCAGTAACAACAAAACGAGAGAGAAAGAGAAACCCGATTTCTGTTTGTGTGTGTGAGTGGTCGTTGGCATAAGCAATTTGTTGTTGCATTCGAGTTTGCGAGAGACATCGGAGAGAGAGAGAAGAGAGGCACCTATGATGTTGTTGTTGCAGGTCTGAGCGCGGCAACAACAAAACACAGAGCCCGCATATGAATTTGTTTTTGCTTTTTGTTGGCTTATGGCATGCGTAAAGTCTATACGCGCAGGCTATTCCTTTGCGTACGACAACAACACATGCGTGCATTGCGGAATGGCTGTGGGCACCCCTGATTTAGTGTTTTAATCGGCCACACCGTTGCCAAATATGTATGAAATATGTGAAGTGTAAGTGTGTTTGTATTTTGACATAAAAATGTGGGAATAAAACAAAAACCAAGACTAAAGTCCGAAAATATGTATGTGTGTATATACGAGAACATCGTTGCAAATGGAATTGAAACATATGTATGTACATTGTACATACATATGTGAAGTTAAACATGTATGTATGCTCGGTTACTAGATCAAATGGCTCGCATTAATCGAATTTAACCGTATGTTCAAAGCAATTTATATAAAAAGCCATACAAGCTTAATGCAAAGCACAATAGTTTTACTATAATATCTATAAATTTCCAATATTTTCATGTTCACGTCTTGAAAAAAAGCATTTAATTTTGTGAACCGAACCTAATTTTTTGAAAAAGTGGTCCGGTTCGGGTTCAGGTTCGAAGAGTCAAAAATTTTAAGGGTTCGGTTCATGGTCCGGTTCGTCGGACCAAAAAAACCCGAACCGAACCGGTTCGAAGGGGTTCGGTTCAGGACCGGTTTGCAGCCTTGATTTAACTGATCAAAGTGACATAATGCCCGCGGATTTTATGACACACCGAATGTGGGCGATATGACACTTTCAAAAGTGACATAAAGCCTGCGGGCGCTATGTCACTGTTAAGAGCAACATAACGCCCGCGGGCTTGCTCTCACTGCTCTCCCAGAGAGAGCTTTCCCCAATTCGCCGCTATTAACCCTTTGCTGCCGGCTTGTGAGGAGGAGTAACTCTTCACAGTGGCAAGCGGGTGGAAGTTGTGTAAGAAGTGGATGGGGAGTGGGTGGGGTGGGATGGGGGCGGGAAGAGGGTGGGATGTGGATGGGATGTGGATGGGATGTGGATGGGATGTGGATGGGATGTGGGCGGGAAGTGGGCGGGATGTGGGGGGGATGTGGGTGGGATGTGGAAGGAATATGGGCGGGATGTGGGCGGAAAGAGGGTGGGAACTGGGGGAAATTGTGTGTAAAGTGGGTGGAATGTGCGTGGACTGTAGGTGGGAAGTGGATGGGATGTGGGTGGGATGTGGGCGGAAAGTGGTAGGGATGTGGATGAAAAGTGGGCGGGAACTGGGAGGAATATGGATGGATGTGGGCGGGAAGTGGGCGGTAAGTTGGAGGGAAGTGGGTGGAATGTGGGTGGGATGTGGGCGGGATGTGGGCGGGATGTGGGCGGGATGTGGGCGGGATGTGGGCGGGATGTGGGCGGGATGTGGGCGGGATGTGGGCGGGATGTGGGCGGAAAGTGGGTGGGAAAGGAGTGGGAACTGGGGGGAATTGTGTGTAGAGTGGGTGGGAGTTGAAGTTCGATTTCTGGGTTCTACGGCGTATTATTATATATAATATGGTTTGGTTCTATACTGTTGAAGGCGCAGCGAAGCGCGTCGGGTTACTTACTAGTTTTATTTATATTATAATTCGCTAATTATATTAATTTTCACAGCAAGACACGGCACATCTTATTTTGTTATATTAGACTCAATTGTCAAATGACGTCACAGACTCACAAATTCAATAGAATGAGCACTAGATCATTTGTTTGCACTACCTTGTTTTCATTGTATCATGTATTGGTATATATTAACAAAAAAACAAGTAAGAGTGTTGGGGTCGAGTGCCCCGACAGCAAAATACCCTGTTCCAAGTAATGTGGTTCCTATAGCTTTGAACTACTTTAATTTTAAAATTTATTTGAATAAATGGGGAGGCGCACTTGCTTATCTTCTGTTTTTTTTTGCTCGGATCTTATAGTGGTATACAGAACAGACAGATATTAGGCCTTACTGATAATATATTAAGTGACTAGGTTCAAGCTTAAAAATTGTAGCTCTGACAGTTTTTCGCGGTTAGAAGAAGGAGGAATTAGCCAAATCTCGAAAAACTTGATCTGGGTACAGTATACACCTACATACATGCAAAAATTTGTGGTTCTACCTCTTATAGTCTCTGAGATCAACGCATTCATACACAGAGAGAGACAGTTTTTCGCTGCTAAAGGATGGAGGAGGTGAAATTTTTTAAATCTGAAACCAACTAGATGTGGGTACAGTATACACCTAAATAAATGTAAAAATTTGTGGCTCCACCTCTTATAGTGTGTGATATCCACGCCAAAAATTGTGGCTCTATCTGTTACAGTCTCTGAGATCGACGCGTTCATACAGACAGACAGACGGACATGGCTAAGTCAACTCTGCTGTTGATGCTGATCAAGAATATATTATATATACTTTATGGGGTCGGAGGTGCTTCCTTTTGGCTGTTACATACATTTGCACAACTTCGTGATTCCTTGTTGGCATTGTCTATTCTTTGCATATTTATTCTCCTTTCAGGTTTAGTTAGAGATGAGCAACTATTTCGATAGGCAATGTTTGCAGGTGTTAGTGTCAGTTCAAATTTACATTATTGTGTATGTATGTAGGTTAATGACCAAAAGGGAATTTCGGATAAGAAGGGGAAACTAGACCGAAGGGAAATTCCGGATAAAAGAGTCTTTTTGGGAAGGGGATCATAGTGCTGTCTTCCTCATAGAGATCGTAGACCATATCGGGAGTCGGGGAGGCGGCAAATATGAAAATAGGCGTCCCTCTCCCACCTGCTGGCATAAGGGCTCAGGCCTTGGCCTTGAATGCGGGCGATGAACCCGGAACATGGGATTGGAATCTGCAGCGGGAATTAGGTCAGGGTAAAACGAAGCTATATAGGGGACTCAGAATGCAGATTACCACTAGTCAATAAAGCTCAGGCATTGGAGGCAGCACGCCAGTCAAGAGGGGTAAATCGCCTACCCATACATTAACATATATATATATAAATGAAACAAAAAGTATAAAGGCAGTTAAAGTGAAATTTAAATATTTTAAAAATAAATAGAAACGTGGCCAGGTAAAAATACCGGCCACGAGATTTTTTTGGATTGATGAACCCAACACTTATGCGAAACCAGTAGTGGATCCTCAGCCCCGGTTTGGAAGGTGTCTAATAAAGGCAAATTCCAACCGTCGACTCGTCCGAAAATTTCGACCCGTTGTGAAGGCCCAGATCACCGTTGCTGGAGGAGAAAATTTAAAAATTATCCAAGTGAGTCCGTTCCGTGTGCCGAGGGAGCCCAAGACGAACGTCTGGCAACTACCCTCGCCCAAATTTATTATTGTTTTGCCGTGGTGTCACGCCAAATTGTTTGCCTCCCTGCCGGTGAAGCTGCTAAATTATTTGACCATTGCACCATAAGGAAAGGCCGAAAACAACCGTCTAGGAAGACAGCAGACGTCATACACGTCAATTTAAAAGAATACATAACCGAACTTTCCGTTTCATTTGCTTTATTCAAATTCATATACATATATATATATATATATATTATTTATTTATTTAATTTTTTTTTTTAAATTGCACATTTAATAATTTTTTTTGTTCTTCGCTTAAATTTATATATATTTATTATTCATTTATTCAATTACTTACAAATTGCTTATCTTTATATACAACTATTTCTCACACACTGTAACTGTCTCAGTGTCCGTCGTCCTTGGCGTCCAGGATAGCTTCATTCTGAACGACACAAGGGGAAGTGTAGCTCAAACGAAGTACCCTGTTTTACCTATTGCCCCTTACAATGACAGCATTGCCCCTTTAACCGTCCCTTTGGAGCTCCGATAGGATAGGTAGGAGTGTTTACAGCTGAAAGTAAAATTTCAAATTAAATTTACAAAAGTGGAACGTTTGGGGATATTCGGAAACACTTACCCCAAAGTTTAAATAGCTTCCTTGATCCGTGGTGCGAGGTTCACTGCAACGAGAGAAAAGAAGAAACATTGTTGTTTAGTATCCACTATTTCATATTAATAGATAAATAGTTCGAATTTGTTAGTATTAAATTCCATAATCGACAGCATGTCATCTGTTAGAAACCTAAGAATAAAATCTGTACAATAATCATCCCGGCATGAAGTGCTAGAGTTAATTCGCATGGAGAGGGAGGATGAGTTCTAGCCTGGATTAGGCCAACTTTGTGGTCGTTTGCGTTGGGTGGTGTTCCATTGCCAAATCCGGAACATCACAGGATGGGAGGGAGCGTGGTGACAACTTCATCTAAGTCACCAACTCTGGGATTCTTTGTTTGGTGTAGTGGTGGTGTCCGTCTGTTTTGATTTGCCGTCTTGCTTTTTGTTGTGTTGCTGATAGGTATGAGAATTTGTTGATTCGATGATTTTGTGGACTGCGGGCACGGGAAAATTCCCCCTTAGAGATGGACTGAGCCAGCCGGATTGCCCATCGGGAATGCAGATCCATAACAATATGGCGCCCAAACTAAAGGAAGCGCGACGCTACATACTTGTATGCAGCGTCGATGCGAAATTAGAGAAAAACAAATAAATTCGAGACGACGAATTCTCTTAAAGATATTCCAACGTAGTACGTTCAGACAATTCCAAACAGCGGCTTGGAGGTAACATGGGTAGCCTGCAATTGCGCTGAAAGGATTGACTGAATATACCACCGAAGGTGATTAGAGTCCAGTTAGGGAAATAGAATAGGACTGGAGGCTCATCTTCCGGCGAAATGGGGATGATTGCTCCAGGAGTTCACAGAAATCGTAGTGGATTTATCACGAAGAGCCTAGGTGTGTCATCTTCGCCGATGTAAGGCCGTCGATTCGCCACCAGGTGGATTTCCTCAAAGGAGGAGTAATGTAAAACCCATCTATGATATAAATCTGTGATTATTTAGAATAGGGTAGAGTGTTGGCAAATCGATAAATGTGTATAATGTATATATTGTAAAATCATGTTGATTCGGTGTTTTCTTCCTATCTGGGTATCTATGTACATATCGGCCAGTGGCTTAATTGTGTAGAAGCGACCTATGTGCCTTTAGGCAACATGCGCTGCGACTCCACACGCGATAGTCTAGGAGGCCCAGACAGAGAAGAAAACACAAAGAGTTAGTATAAAGAAATAGATCCTTGACTGTCGGCCATCAATGAAAATTGAAAACCTGAGCAGTCGATGACTATGGATAAAAAGAATCCAGGTTGAAAACGCTGAGAAAATGCATTCGGATCGGCTCCGGCTAGAAGTTGATCCTCCCTCTCCAGCTATTGGTGAATTGGTCTGAAAAAGAAGCGAGATTTTTGAGTTAATTTCGAGTAGTGAGTGAAGTTTTGCAAGTTTGTTATTTAGCTAGGACAGTAGTTGGTAGACCCAATTGCAGATTAGTGCTTTGTTTTGGAGTTTAGACTTTTTTCGTTTTTTTTTTGTGTTATTTATATAGGGTACAGTTTTTGGCATAGGTTTATGTAAATATTTGTTAGTAGTAATAATTATTTAAGAAAAATAATGGATTTGGGGATGGAGCCCGGCAAGAGTCATGAGCACCAGTTGAGATCGTTAGGGCCTGCACAAGATGCGGACGATTTGTGGGAAACGGACAACGAAAAGGGTACAGCTCGACAGTCGTTGTGTGCTCCCGGAGGATTGCGGCGGACTCCGATGAATTTTCATAAACATCGGCAACAACAGGAACAGGCAGAGGAACAGCAAAATTTCGAGTTCCCACTTCCAGGGATTGAGTCCGAGGAAGCCTCTGTCGTCAACGTAGCGTATGCCCAGGCTCAGCAAACATATCGGCTTTCGCTGGCAGCCGGAGTCGGCGAAGCAGTCCAGGTGGAGATTAGTAATGGTTTTTCGGATCTGGTGAAGATGCTGAACGAGGTGATCAGGCCGCCAGTTCCAACAACTTGGACACATCCGAAGACCCAAGGAGGTACTTCAGATCAAGCCCTCCAACAGCCACCATGTCCGCCAAGCGGAAACAATGGAACGGGCACGATCCCTAAAATCAATAGGCATCAAGCGCCAGGAGAGCAACACGCAGTAAGGCCACCAATAGCACCTCCAAAGCCTTCATCTACACTGTACGTGAGCAGTTCGGAGAATAGATCGAGTCCGGGATTTGCGACTGGGAAGGCGGGTAATTGGCGAAATTCTGGTGCAAGAAATAGACCAGGCTGGGGGCGACCAAACGAACCGGATAGAGAGAGTCCGGAGAGAGAGGTAGCGTACGCAAATTTTTCGAATCCATGCAATCAATGGACGAAGATGGAAAGATGGAATGTGTCCTTGAACGGTGATAGTTCTGGAACTGATGTCGAGGATTTCATCTTTCGCCTCGAGTTCCTTCAACGGCAGTACCAATACCCTTGGAGGGAAATTCTGCGGAATTTCCATCTGTTGCTGACGGGACGAGCAAAAGACTGGTATTGGGTACATGTGAGACGAAGAAATGTGTACACGTGGGCACAGTTAAAGCTGTCGCTGTTGAATCGATTCCGAAGACGTCAGACGGAGCACGAAAGGATGCACTAACTATTGCAGAGGGAACAACAGCCAGGCGAGGGAGTGGAAGATTACATCCACGCCATACAGCAGTTGGCCGCGCGTTTGCAGAAGCCGCTGAGTCAGCGACAATTGCTGAAGATTGCGAAGAAGGGTTTGCGCGAAAACATAGCGCGTTTTGTGTACGCTATGGAAATGCATACCATGGACGAGCTACGCGAGGAGTGCGTCGATGTGGAGAGGACCATCGGGCGCCGAGGGCGGTCCACATATGCTGCAGCGAGATTCATTTCGGGCGGCAAAGCACAGGTCAGCGAAGCACAAGCAGATACGGGATATAACGTTCCAGAATCGATTGTGGAGGAAGCCCGGATAAGAGTCAAAGCGTCGAGCAGGAGTGGTTGTTGGAATTGCGGAAAAGTTACTCATGAGTTCCGCGATTGTGATGTCGAGGAGAGGAAACTGTTTTGTTTCCGATGCGGGCATCCAGACACCATCGCTCCGAGATGCCCAGAGTGCTCGGAAAACGGAAGGCTGAGTGCAGCGAAGGCGGGAACAATGTACTCAGCGAACAAGCCCGCAGCAAATTAAAACCTGAGGAAAAAGAAAATCATGAAATGTATAAGTTAAACAGTAATAAACTAAGGTACTTACCATATGAGGAAAAAATTAGAATGTATTTGGAGACAAGAAATCGAATTTTTGGTGATCATCGCTTGGGAGGAATGAGAATGGTCACCCAAAGGATCAAAAAGGCCCGAGAACGATTTAAACGTAGACGCATAGTGAGACGCCAGGTAGTTGAGGCCGTGAAACGTGGAGAAAACCCGGATCCCAGGGTGTTTGCCGAGGTGTCCATCAATGGAAGATTTCTCAAAGGGCTCCTAGATACGGGCGCTAGCGTCAGCCTACTGGGACGTGGATACATCAATAGTACGGATCAATAGTACGGACAGCCGCGGGTGAAGATCGATCCATAATTGGGCGGGTAGAGTTGGAAGTCAGCTACGGAAGCCTAAAACAACCCGTTCTTTTTTACGTCTGTCCTTATTTGGAACAGTCAGTCTATTTTGGAATCGACTTCTGGCGCGCGTTTGGACTAGCGCCAACAGTATTGGGTCCCTCAGGCCAAGGAGAAGCAAGAAGAAGTCCAAGTGGCCGAGCTAGTGGCTGCACAGATGTCACATTACGTGGAAGAAGAGGAAGAGCAATCCTTCGAGCCCGAATGCTGGATGCTACCTGAAAAAGACAATAAGAAATTAGAAGATATAAAATCGAAGTTTCTAGCATATGAAAAAGTTGGCCTAGGAAAAACACCGAATGAAAAACATACGATCGAGCTGATTGAAGTAGCCCAGCCGTTCAAAGATAGACCTTATCCGTTGTCTCCCGCAATGCAGGAAGTGGTTACCGCTGAGATAGACAAGATGCTCAAGTTGGGAGTCATCGAGGAGAGTTGTAGTCCATGGAGTAACCGGACGACAGTAGTCCGACGGCCGGAAAAAGACCGCTTCTGCCTCGATACTCGCAAACTGAACGCTTTGACCGTCAAAGATGCGTATCCACTACCCTGCATTGAGGGAATCTTGTCAAGGATCGACCAGACCCACTACATCTCCAGTGTCGACCTTAAATTTGCCTTCTGGCAGATAGAATTGGACGAGCGAAGTAAACCATGCACGGCTTTTACGGTTCCAGGGAGACCATTGTACCAATTCAGGGTTATGCCGTTTTACGGCTGATGGACAAGGTCATCCCTGAAGAATTGAGAACCAACGTTTTTGTTTATTTAGATGACCTCCTCATCATAGCAGCAGATTTTGAAACACACCTCATATATTTGGAGCGAGTAGCAGAGTGTCTGCGGAAGGCAAATTTAACCATAGGATTAGGTAAATCGAGATTTTGCTTCAAAACATTAAAATATTTGGGGTTTTTGGTTGGTGGAGGGACCTTAAAAATGGATCCGGGAAGGATCATTGCCATTCAGAGGATCTCGGAGCCAAAATCGATCAAGGAGGTGCGAGCTTTTCTCGGAACTGCGGGATGGAATAGGAGGTTCATCAAAAATTTCTCCTCCTTGGCTGCGCCACTAACCGAGGCACTGAAAAAGAAACCCGGAAGTAAGTTTCGGCTGAACGACGAGGCAATCAAAGCGGTAGGAGCATTGAAATCAGCTCTGACGGCTGCCCCAGTGTTGGTTCATGCTGATTTTCGCAGACACTTTTACGTGCAATGCGATGCGTCCCAAGCGGGAGTGGGTGCGGTACTCTTCCAGAGAGATGAAAAGGACCAAGAGCGACCCATAGCGTTTTTCTCCGCCGAGATGAACAAGCATCAGCAGAATTATACGGTGACGGAGAAAGAATGTCTGGCTGCTATCCTTGCCATCCGGAAATTCCGTCCATACATTGAGGGAATGCCATTTACATGTATTACGGATCACGCCAGCCTGAAATGGCTCATGTCCATGAAGGATTTGACGGGACGGTTGGCACGGTGGTCTTTACAACTCCAAGGGCACAACTTCAACATTGAACACCGGAAGGGAAGCGACAACATCGTAGCAGATTCTCTTTCTCGAAGCTTGGATGAAAATAGTCTGGATTCGCGGGGGTTGTTGGGTTTTGAAACCACTGAGTTTGCTGCTGAGGAATATACAGAGTTAGTACGCGAGGCATCAGATAATAAAGACCACTTACCGGATTTGCGAGTGGAAGGCGGATTGTTGTTCAATCGGACAAGCCCAGCGAGATTGGAAGACGAACTCGAAGGCACCGAATGGAAGCTGTGGATACCCAGCAATCTAACCATGGTGTTGATAGAGCGTGCACATCTGGATCTCACATCGGCTCATGGTGGGGTGGCGAAAACTTTAGAGATCCTGCGACGAAGGTATTACTGACCGGAGATGACCGCCCAAGTTCGGGAATTCGTACGCACATGTAGTACCTGCAAGGAAATAAAGGCACCAAATTTTAAAATGCAAGTGGGAATAGGTAATGAAGTCGTGACAGAAAGACCATTCCAAAAACTGTATGTTGATTTTTTGGGAAAATACCCGAGGTCCAGAAATGGTCACGCTTGGATCTTCATAGTGGTAGACCACTTCTCTAAATTTACCTTTTTAAAAGCCATGCGGGAGGCAACCGCCGCCAATGTGGTGGAGTTCTTGACCAAGGAGGTTTTCTACAAATTCGGGGTACCGGAAATCGTCCATTCGGACAACGGCCGTCAGTTCATATCAAAAACTTTCCAAGATATGATGGAGGCATTTGGAGTGAAACACCTCAAGACTCCGGTGTACTCTCCACAGAGCAACGCCTCAGAAAGGCTAAATCGTAGCGTCCTAACGGCCATCAGAGCATACCTAAAGCAAGATCATCGGGAGTGGGACACATATTTGCCGGAGATCGAGGTATCCATCCGTAACGCCATCCATTCAGCAACAGGGTATACTCCGTTCTTCTCCGTTTTTGGCTACCACATGTATCTGAACGGAGCAAACTACAAACTCGCACGGAAGCTAAGGTCGATATGTGACCATGAGATGACCGGCATGGAGGCAGCGGACAAAATTAAAATAATACATGACAAGGTCCAACAAAATTTGCACGTGGCATATGAACGAAGTCGGATGCGCTACGACAAGAGAGCTCGGATGTTCCATGCTATACCGGGACAAGAGGTGTTTCGCAGAAATTTTGCGTTGAGCGATTTTGGCAAGAGTTTTAATGCGAAGTTTGCCCGCAAATTCCTGAAAGCGAGAGTCGTGAAGGCGGTTGGAAATAACGCGTACCTGTTGGAAGATCTCCAAGGAAGCCCACTGGGAGTCTACCATGGCAAAGACATTAAAGTGTGACCTGGAAAAAAGTAGGAGTCACAAAGTAAAACAAGTACTTGATAACAGCGGAACAATAACAACAAGAATATACTTCCCGGCTCAGGTGGTAGGCCCCACGTAGGGCGCTGGCACTACAAGGCCCAAGATGGCAAGTCGGCTGGTTGTCCTAGAATTCGTTGTCCAATGCCCACAAATATTCCTTTGTTGGCTAACTTCGGCAGCGTCACTCGAAATCTTCGTGTGGTGTTGGCATTGTCTATTCTTTGCATATTTATTCTCCTTTCAGGTTTAGTTAGAGATGAGCAACTATTTCGATAGGCAATGTTTGCAGGTGTTAGTGTCAGTTCAAATTTACATTATTGTGTATGTATGTAGGTTAATGACCAAAAGGGAGTTTCGGATAAGAAGGGGAAACTAGACCGAAGGGAAATTCCGGATAAAAGAGTCTTTTTGGGAAGGGGATCATAGTGCTGTCTTCCTCATAGAGATCGTAGACCATATCGGGAGTCGGGGAGGCGGCAAATATGAAAATAGGCGTCCCTCTCCCACCTGCTGGCATAAGGGCTCAGGCCTTGGCCTTGAATGCGGGCGATGAACCCGGAACATGGGATTGGAATCTGCAGCGGGAATTAGGTCAGGGTAAAACGAAGCTATATAGGGGACTCAGAATGCAGATTACCACTAGTCAATAAAGCTCAGGCATTGGAGGCAGCACGCCAGTCAAGAGGGGTAAATCGCCTACCCATACATTAACATATATATATATAAATGAAACAAAAAGTATAAAGGCAGTTAAAGTGAAATTTAAATATTTTAAAAATAAATAGAAACGTGGCCAGGTAAAAATACCGGCCACGAGATTTTTTTGGATTGATGATCCCAACACTTATGCGAAACCAGTAGTGGATCCTCAGCCCCGGTTTGGAAGGTGTCTAATAAAGGCAAATTCCAACCGTCGACTCGTCCGAAAATTTCGACCCGTTGTGAAGGCCCAGATCACCGTTGCTGGAGGAGAAAATTTAAAAATTATCCAAGTGAGTCCGTTCCGTGTGCCGAGGGAGCCCAAGACGAACGTCTGGCAACTACCCTCGCCCAAATTTATTATTGTTTTGCCGTGTGTCACGCCAAATTGTTTGCCTCCCTGCCGGTGAAGCTGCTAAATTATTTGACCATTGCACCATAAGGAAAGGCCGAAAACAACCGTCTAGGAAGACAGCAGACGTCATACACATCAATTTAAAAGAATACATAACCGAACTTTCCGTTTCATTTGCTTTATTCAAATTCATATACATATATATATATATATTATTTATTTATTTAATTTTTTTTTGAATTGCACATTTAATAATTTTTTTGTTCTTCGCTTGAATTTATTGTATATATATTTATTATTTATTTATTCAATTACTTACAAATTGCTTATCTTTATATACAACTATTTCTCACACACTGTAACTGTCTCAGTGTCCGTCGTCCTTGGCCTCCAGGATAGCTTCATTCTGAACGACACAAGGGGAAGTGTAGCTCAAACGAAGTACCCTGTTTTACCTATTGCCCCTTACAATGACAGCATTGCCCCTTTAACCGTCCCTTTGGAGCTCCGATAGGATAGGTAGGAGTGTTTACAGCTGAAAGTAAAATTTCAAATTAAATTTACAAAAGTGGAACGTTTGGGGATATTCGGAAACACTTACCCCAAAGTTTAAATAGCTTCCTTGATCCGTGGTGCGAGGTTCACTGCAACGAGAGAAAAGAAGAAACATTGTTGTTTAGTATCCACTATTTCATATTAATAGATAAATAGTTCGAATTTGTTAGTATTAAATTCCATAATCGACAGCATGTCATCTGTTAGAAACCTAAGAATAAAATCTGTACAATAATCATCCCGGCATGAAGTGCTAGAGTTAATTCGCATGGAGAGGGAGGATGAGTTCTAGCCTGGATTAGGCCAACTTTGTGGTCGTTTGCGTTGGGTGGTGTTCCATTGCCAAATCCGGAACATCACAGGATGGGAGGGAGCGTGGTGGCAACTCCATCTAAGTCACCAACTCTGGGATTCTTTGTTTGGTGTAGTGGTGGTGTCCGTCTGTTTTGATTTGCCGTCTTGCTTTTTGTTGTGTTGCTGCTAGGTATGAGAATTTGTTGATTCGATGATTGTGTGGACTGCGGGCACGGGAAAATGCCCCCCTTAGAGATGGACTGAGCCAGCCGGATTGCCCATCGGGAATGCAGATCCATAACATCCTCTTTATTCCATTTTTAATGAGAACAGGGTATAAAAAACACCAACACAAACACTACTCTACACTCACAATACTCTGTAATATTTTTACACAAAAATAAATTAACAGTTTTGGGCGACTCGGTTTCAAAATCATACTATGCCCTTGGCAACTTATAGCGGACGCTTCTACGGTTTGTTACCGTTTTCCCTTACCTACTCTAATGCTGAGAGGGGGTCATTGGCCGTATTCTACGCCTTGTCTCTCTCCGACTTGGAATTTGAAGATCGCCCTCCCGCGAAGATCTACACCCCTGCATGCAAACTCCAACCCAAGAGGGCGCTTTTGTGCTAAAAGCTGCACACACACCTATACACATACACACGCAAGTGCATTTCGATAGCGTAGCGTAATCGCTACCGAAATAACTAAAACAAGTAAACAAACAAAAAAACTACAAATGCAACATAGTTTTATATGGTCATGATTAAGTAAATGAACATTAGAGTGTCACAAAACATAAAGAAAATTTTGTTTTCGCGAAATCAAATACGCATACTTTCTATTTTTATTCTGTTTGAACTCATTGACTCATAAATACATATTATTGAGATTGGACAATGATAACCCGTGCCGACTTGATGCCAAACTTTTACATGTTCGTACAGACTTACTACACAGTGCAAAGACACTTAAGTTTTGATGAAAGCATGAAAGAACCTGTAAGCATCATCTTATATCCAGTATTTTAAATAAGCTTCGGTTCGCGTTTAATGGGTACTTTTGTGCTTGCAACACACAACGACTACAATTTTAAATTAATTTTTAATGGTTTAAGATAAAATTCTCCGAAATTCAAAAAATGTGCACTGGGTCATTGGGAACGCAAAATTAAAAATTCACTTCAATCGTGCAATCAGAAGGGGTTCAGAAGGGGTTATAGCGTCGTTCTTGAATATCTTTAAAAGCGCACGGTTGATTTTTATTAAAATCGGGTTTTATGATGGGCTTATTGCATGTCCCTAAGAAATGGTATGCCAAAAAACCGCTATACCATGTTTGGACTAACGCACAAATCTGTTCATAAAGGCCATAAACCAGATCTACAAATAGACAGATTAGTTTAGTTTTATTTGGTTTTTTATCCCAGTGCATCAAGGTAAGACTTTTTAAATTATAGCACTAGTCACGACAATGTGTTACAATGTTTTCATTTATACTTATACTAGCAAAAAGCCCGTCGCGCTTCGCTGCGCCTTTAACAGTATAAAGCCAATTTCCGAATCAGTTTGAAGTCAATCGTGAGAATCAAATATTTACCAAATTTAAAAATATTCTTTAAATTTGTTTCCTCTGTAGAGCCAAGAAATCGAATCATACACACATAGGCTTAAATTCAACGTTTTACTACTTGGCTTTTTAACCGTTACAATTTTGCTGCTGCGTTCTTACCACCCCCATCCCACTCCATATTCATTTCTTACACAACTTCCGCCCGTTTCACACCCATTCCTCCTACTTCCCGCCCACATCCCATCCACTTCCCACCTACATCCCACCCACTTCCCGTTTACATCCCACCCGTTCCCTCCTACATCCCACCCACTCTACACCCAATTCCCACTGGGCATCCCGCCGGTATTTTCAACATCGGAAAATGCAATCACTAATTATTTAGTATTCCATACCTACAAACCGAGTGTCAAGTCAATCGGGAAAATAATAGTTTTTTTCATGCAAAGTTTTCCAGGAATTTTCCGGCCGTTGGGTCGATTTTTCCAACATCGAAAAATCACATCTCAATTTATTTCATTTTCTATTCTAACTAACCAGGATTCAAGTCAATCAGGTGAAAAATAGTTTTTTTCATGCAGAATTTTCCGGCCAACACGTTTCAAGTCAATCGCAGTTTCAAGTCAATCGGATGAAAAATAACATTTTTCCCATACAAACTTTTCCGACGTTTTTTCGACTTTTCCGGGTGGGATTTTCCGGAAAATTGGTACACAGTTGTTGTTAAATTTTCATATAGATCTTTGAAAATGAGTTTGAATCTGATCGGAAAATAAACAAAAAAGTTTCATACAACAGTTTTCCGTGAATTTTCTGACTTCATGGTTAGATTTTCCAAAATTTTAAAGTCACGTTTCCTATATTTTATTATGTGTAACTTTGAAAATGAGTTTGGAGCAAATCGCTGGCAACTAATCTTTCGCCCATACAACCTTGACCACCCACTTTCCACCCAGGGGGGTAAATTTTAAGATTGGTATGCAGTTGTTGTTGAATTTTCATATAGATCTTTGAAAATGAGTTTGAACTTGTTCGGATGAAAAACAAAAAAGTTTCATACAACAGTTTTCCGCGAATTTTTCACATTTCCCGACAGATTTTTTCAAAATCCGTTCTTAGTACTCACTTTCAGCATAAGATAAAACTAGTGTGAAAATCTCATTTTCCTACCTTTTATGGGTTAGGCTGTGCGACGGTCACCAGTCGGTCAGTCAGTCAATTAATCAGGTTGAACATTTTTATATATTACACTGGCCAACAGCCATTTTGGTCCAGCCTTATTGATGAAAAATTCTGATCCAGTTTTGTGCACTGATTCCACAACTGGTCTCGGTTTTTCTCCATCAGCTCTTGTTTTCAAGATATAGCGGAAAATCTGTTTTGCAGTTTTTTTGGCTTTTAAAAAATTATGCAGGTTACACCGAGCAACAATATCTGTATATATGAGCTTTATGCGACAGTATACATACTAAGGTCGCCTAAAAAAATCAATGGAGCATCATCAGCAAACCCAAAACCGGCTAAATTGGCCTTTGAAGAGAAATGTTCATCAAATTATATCAAATTTATCAAACTTAATCGCCGTGTACCAGCCGTTTTGGGTGGTCGAATTTTCATTAAAACCACTTTAGCATGTAGCCCAATGGTTTTTCTAATTTCAAAAATTTTTTTGCATATAAATCTTGTCGATGGACAAAGTTACGGGCGATTAATCCCAAAAAAAAGAATTAAATTTTATGGCAGGATTACTAGATTGATACACAAAAAGTGTATAGGAAATATTAAAAGACTACTTGATTTAACATAGACCTTACATTAATTGTCATGCAAATGTACAATAACATTCAATCAGTACTAGATTAAAACAATTTGCCACAAAATTCATATTTGCTTAATATCAAACAACCTCTCGAGAAACATTCAATTTTATGAATTAGGCTACAAATGGGCCAAATGAGTACCGCAATTACTATAATCTACGGAGTAAGCTCCTTGTGACTATTACGATTTTCCAAACAACAAATGCCTGGCGGAAAGAGATTTCAGTAAAGACTCAATCTGTGAAACGAATGTATATGACGAGGAAGTTGACCACTCTTATTATTTGGAGGAATGAGCAATAATTGCAATGTAGTGCAAAAACTCTCTCCATTTCGAATTACTTTGTGAGTCTGTCACGACATTTGACTAGATAGGTCATAAGTTGGAAGTTCGAATTTTTAGTTTTACATTGAATTAAGTTGTTACATACAGTTAAGTGGCCCGAAAATAAAATCCGATTTTCAAAAATTGTTCATAGAAAGACCTTTTAATTGAATTATGTAAACAAATTTTCACAAATTAAGGTAATTTTTTTGTTTTTAATGATGGCGTCTTTATACTTTCCAGTTATGAATATTATTTGTTTCAACACAATTATGGAGAGTTTGATCAAAATCGGATGAATATATCGTATAGCTGCCATATAACAAACTGGCAAGCATGTTTCATGCTCCAAGGCTATATAAACTTGAACTTCGGTCGAACCCAAGGTTGCATCTCCCTATTTTTTTTACTATTTTTTTTTGGACAGTGGACTCACTTGGCCCATTTGAAGCCCAATTCATAAAATTAAATGTTTCTCGAGAGGTTGTTTGATATTAAGCAAATATGAATTTTGTGGCAAATTGTTTTAATCTAGTACTGATTGAATGTTATTGTACATTTGCATGACAATTAATGTAAGGTCTATGTTAGATCAAGTCAGTAGCGTACGCAGGATTTTTTCAGGGGGGGGTTTTCAGAACAAAAATTTTAGTATAGTAGTATTTCGCATATAAAAATTCCCCCAAGGGGGGGTGGGGGGTTTAACCCCCAAAACCCCCCCCCCCCTGCGTGCGCCACTGGATCAAGTAGTCTTTTAATATTTCCTATACACTTTTGTGTATCAATCTAGTAATCCTGCCATGAAATTTAATTCATTTTTTCGGGATTAACCGCCCGTAACTTTGTCCATCGACAAGATTTATATGCAAAAAAATTTGTGAAATTAGAAAAACCATTGGGCTACATGCTAAAGTGGTTTTAATTAAAATTCAACCACCCCAAATGGCTGGTACACGGCGATTAAGTTTGAAAAATTTGCTATAATTTGATGAACATTTCTCTTCAAAGGCCAATTTAGGCGCTTTTGGGTTTGCTGATGATGCTCCATTGATTTTTTTAGGCGACCTTAGTATGTACACTGTCGCATAGAGCTCATAAATACAGATATTGTTGCTCGGTGTAACCTCCATAATTTTTTAAAAGCCAAAAAAACAGCAAAATGTTTTTCCCGCGATATCTTGAAAACAAGAGCTGATGGAGAAAAACCGAGACCAGTTTTGGAATCAGTGCACAAAACAGGATCAGAATTTAATACAAATAGGGCTGGACCTCACAAAAGTGGTCATTTTGTTGGCCTGTGTTATATATAGATTACCTTAACACTAACAATGTTTTGACTTACAAATATCGTCTCAATAAACCTAAAAACCTAAATCGCACAAGAAAAGTGGTTATAAATACATTTTAAATTTAAAAATTCAAGAAGAAGTAGGGTAAAGTAAATTTGGTATTTTATGATTTATATCTGTATATGTTTTTAGGTTAAATTTTATATTAAATCTTTTGTCTCTGTAGATGTTCTTTAAGTTTAGTTTTAAATTGCGTAGCGCTTTTTATGGATTTTACAGAATTTGGTCGTGAGTTCCAGAGGCGAGCAGCATATATGAAGAACTGTGTGAGGAATTGTATGGCAGGCAATTCCTCACAAGAACAGCAACAGGCGGAAAGGAGGGGAATTTCCCCTTCGCCGAATTCGGTAGGGCGAATTGGGAAGCGCGACGGCGAAGAGAAACGAGAGTCAAAGGGGAATTGAAGCGTCGTCGGCAGGCAACAGAGATCGGTAAGCCGAGCTAGAGGCCGAGATCGCAAATCGGGGCCGATCATGTGCGAAGAGCGAGAAGACGAGATAATTTCTTGTTGCTAGGCAGCAGCGCTGCCGATGAATATAGCGGCAGTTGGAGAGCGTATGGAATGGTTTCTGAGCGCCCAGATGGAGGTACCGTATGGAACGGCCGGACTAACGGCTTCGAATGTTCGAGACGTATCCTAGGGAGTGCTGGCGTTTCGATTGGGTGTTGCTAGGCAGCGCGAGAGCAGCGCAAAAACAGTTACACCGTACGAGCAGCGCGGGAGGGTATAAAAGAACCAAGGAACAGGCATGAGGGAGTCAGTGTCTTACGGGGCACTACTGCGAGTGCGTGTCAACGATTTAAGTGACAGTAAAAGTGTAAAGGAGTCCAAGGATACGTCAAAGAATCTCTCCAGGACCGACACAAGCGGGAAACGACGATCAGGGCGTAAAGAGGGAATAGACAGTTGTGCAGAAACGGTGAACCGGCGAGTCAGAGAGAAGTCTCGACGGGCCAAGGTGTACCGTAGCCGACGCAATATTTGGAGAAAGGGTACGGATCGCAGGATGTCGTAAGTGGTGAGCCGACGAGTACGAGCGATTGTCTCTACGTGTCGCAGCGCAAACCCTTGCTAAGGCAAACCTGCTAATCCGCGAAGGGTAGGAGAAGACGGAGAGCCGGCGAGTCAGAGCGAAAGGTTCGAAACGGCCAGGCGATAAATCCTAGCCACCGCAGCGGCGAAGAAAGCTGTCGCTAACACAGCTCCGAACAGGAGAACGCGACAGAGGAAAGTCAGCGGGCATAAGGAGCCGGAACCGAGAACGAGGCGAAGGTCGGGTGAGGTTAAGGCTAGCTATAACTAGTAATAAGATCCGAATTGTTAATTCTAAGCGCATTGTTTTGGAGAATATATTGTAACGTGTGAATATACTGAACAAATCCTTGTGTTATTATTATCACCAAGGCTATCTTATAAATTTGTTGAAACGGACCTTCAACAGCCCGGAGCCTAGCCCAAGCAAGCGAAAGGACGAAAAGGGACTCGTTACAACTGTTTCTCAGAACTTGCCAGTTTAATTTTGGGGCATATTAAATTATTTGTTCTGGAAAATATGGCAAAATTTAGCATTTCATATAAGTAAATTGGTTCTCTGCGAGTGATTATGTTGTGTAATAAGATTAGGGTCATAAACTTTATCCATTGACTAAGGCAAAGATCAAAAATTTTATTTGCAAAAAACGTGATGTGTTCAGTCCTATGTCTATTAAATATATATCGAGCTATAGAGTTAAAAGCATCACAATGACCAAAAACCTCTATGCCGTAGAATAGTGTAGGAATCAGATCCATTTTAGCTATTGTCATTCGAATTTGAATTGGTAGAATCTTTTAGGATAAAGAGAGCTGCCTAAGTAATCCGTATAACCTTCCAGTTGCCATATTGATGTGGTCGTTTCACGACAACATATTATTAAAATGAATACCCAGATTTGTAGCATCATCAACATAACCTATTTGCAAGCCATCAATACATAACTTAAGCAGCTGCAGCTCATAAAGAGATTTTTTGTAGAGAACCAAGCATTTGGATTTACGCGGATTAAGTCCCAAGCCATTTTTTATAGCCAAATTATTCACTTTTGTAAGTTCGTCATTACATATAGAAATACACTCATTTAACTGACTTAGCGGACGACTTACATACATCTGGACATCATCAGCGTACATAAGCCTAAAAGCAAAAACTTTTCAAGCTGTTACCCGTGCAGTTCAACCTGTTACCCGTGCATGCCGCGCAAGTATGGGGCAACTCCTTATTTGATGAAGTAGACCAAGACTCTATTTGAATATGAACCCACCCGACTACCGCACATTCTGTCAAATGTAATCAGAAGAGAGAAAATTGATTGGTACAACGACCTAGCTATGCACCTTCAAGCTTTTAATATCTAACTGCCAGATGAAGCAAATCATACGGAATGGCGCAATATATGTGTTGAAATACTAACACAAATGAAACTCAACAGGTCAAATCATTTAATTGATAGTGCTCGAGCCAGCGAAACTAGGATTTACAAGCACTTTGACTATAACAGGGGATCTGAATTCTGCTGCGAAAACTTCCCACTCAAGAAAATATCCTGGATTATAAAGGCTCGCGGAGACCTTCTGTGGTTTAAGGGAAACTCTTTTAACAGTACCCGGTCCAGACAATGCAACCTGTGTAACCTCAATGAAGATGAGACGATGCAACATTTCATCGGAAGATGCCCAGTGCTGCGCGAATTCAGATGAAGATACTTCAAAAAGACACATTTAACTGAGGTGGAGATTATGGATGTTTTAAATGGAAGAGATGATGAAAATTGGTCAAAACTTGCAAATTACATAGAGCAAGCAATACTTTACAGAAAAAGCTTAATCGAAGAATTTTAGTTTTCTAGTTCGTCATTTGATGTTAATCTATCGGGCCTGTTCTGAATTTCGAGTCGAGTATAACGTTAACATTTTGCAGCCGAATTTATACCTACGGTTACTAGATCAGGTATAACAAAACTCGGAATTGCTTGAGCAACTGAAACCGACTGCTAAATCCCAAGTGAATTCATTTCGAGAAAACAAGACGACGGAATCTAGTAACCACAGATTGGCTTGTCACTTATATATGTTTATACAACTTTTATTCGAAATACAAACGTTTACACGAAAATCGACTCGGAACTCGGATCAAGGCCCTATATGTTCCTTTTACGTATTTAAATTCAATTAATTTAACAATATATGTAAAAGACAATATGAATGTAATATTATATGTTAAGATTGGACTTATGATCTTTTGAACTTCTTTGTGCTGGGAACGATGCGGTATCTTGAGACGATCTTGGCAGCCGTGCGTAGTACCAGAATAGAGAAGAAAATAAAAAGATGTGGCTGACGGATTATAAACCAAGCCACTAAAGCTATATAAAAATGTCTCTAGTGTTTTGTTATATGTACACAACTTTCAAGAAAATATGTAGTGATAAAAATAAAGACTACTACTACTCATCAGCGTACATATGTATCTTACAGATGGACAGCACATTAGGAAGGTCATTAACATACATAGAGACTACAGCCTGTTGTCTATTTCTTAGGTAAGAGTTAATTAACTCAGTTGCAGTGGACGAGAAGTTAAATAAAGTTTTTAGCTTTGTACATAGAATTTGATGATTCACGGTGTTGAACGCTTTACTGTAGTCCAGAAGACAAAGGAAAGTTACCTGTCCATCATCCATACGACTTCGAATAACCTTTGATATTTTTAAAATTGCTGTCGTGCAACTTCTGTTTTTTCTAAAACCAGATTGGCAATCATTTAGTTTGGAGCTGGTCGTTAGAAATTGCTGAATTTGAGTTGCCATTAAGTGCTCGTAAACTTTCGATAAGTATGGTAATATCGATATTGGTCTGTATTCAGTGGATGATTTTGGGATTGGTAATATTTTTGCAAGCTTCCACATATTTGGAAAGGTGGACGTTGTGAAGGCTGTGTTCATAACATAAGTGATATGGTCAAGTATAAAGGGAAGAAGTAGTTTAATAAATTTTGGATTCATTTCATCAAGCCCCACTGCATTCGATTTGATCTTGAGGATACATTCAAGTACGTCACATGAACTTACACACATAAAGATAAAGTAATTATCACAGTTGGAAATTGGATGAATATTAAGGTACATATTTGTCGTAGCTTCAGGTACTGCTATTTGGGTGAATTTAATGTTAAGAGAATTTACGTCCAGATCAGTCTTTAATTTTGGTTTGAGTTTACCTATTCCTAAATTTTTGAGTTCACTCCAAGTTTGTCTGCTCGATATTTTACTGTTATATTTATAGTTGTAATAGTCTTTTTTGGCTGTAATTCTATAACTTTTGCTCTCAGATTCTTAAAAACTGTAAAGAGCTCATCTGTTTTATAACGTTTCCACCTGAAATATGCAGCGTTCCGTTTGTCTATGTGGTGTTAAACCAAGGCTTGAAAGTAGGTCTAATAATTTTTGTCTTAAGCTTGGTATGGAGATACCCGCGAAATGCCAGCGAAATGAAAAACTCCATATAAAAAAAATTATTTCGCACGGATTTCGCAGTTTGCTGTTTCGTGAGTTGGTATGGAGTTCACACGCGAAATTGTCATATCGATAACAGAGCGTTGCCACCCGACGTCAATGTGCCACGCGATAGTCACCCGATAGTCACGCGATGAGAGATGATTTCGTAGGTGTGAAATATATGTAAAACATATTTTTCGTACTCATGGCGGTAAGCACCATATTTGTACATACAAGTGTTTTGGCGCGGAGTTTTAAAATGAGTAGGACAACTATACAAAAACATTAAAAAAGAATGAACAACTTTTTATTGCAGGAGAAGATGGCCCTAGCTCATCCATGAAAAGCATTAGCGGGTTGATAAAAATTATCTGGGAAAGTATAGAAATTTATTGAGTTTAATTATGCTATTCACAATTGATTCTTTTTGCTAGGAGATCATTTAGAGGAAAGCAGAGCACCACAACCAAGGCAGACCAACGCGCACAACGTGAAACAAGCCCCACGGAGGCGGAGAGGACGGCCCAGCACAAGAGGATTCTTGTGGACGCGGCGTTCCGTCGCGGATGAGCCGCAGAACTTTTCAATGGTCAGACTGGGGACTTTTGTGTCGCCGCAAGTCGTGTTAACATCTTCTAATCTATGCCGTTGCATTATAAATACATAACATCGAGATTCCATGGCCAAAACAGTCGATTCTGCCCTTCCCTAGTCGTGTCCAAGGAGCACCAATTGCCTATTGGAGCAAATTATTGAAAAATTACAATTAAAGGTCACGATGAACCTACAAACGATTTATTTATTTGCGATTTATTAACGTTTTACATCTGGCTCCACTTGGATCTTTACTGCAAGTAAGGACCCTGAACACCTAGAAGCCTTCACTGCCGTTTCTTACAAATCACATAAAGCTATTGTAGCAAATATTGCATCATTAAAATCTACCATAACTATTCGCTGTCAATTAGTTTAAATTTTCCCGCCAAGTTAAATTTGAAAACAAAGCAACTAGAGATGAGCGCCTTATTTCGCACTTGCTATCGACGAAATAATATGCAGAGATTTCGCACACTTTTCGCAAGTATCACCGTACCAAGTGTTGCATTCGGCCGTTATCGATAGGTTTGTCGAAAGGCGCCAAACTTAAATTGGGATAGATTGAGGAGAGTTCGCAGCCCACCGCAATGATCGTAAGAAGGGGAAATGGGATCCACAGGCAAAAGGGGGTCGCGGGGCATGCATTACATGAACTGGAGCAGACGCTCTGTAACTCCCGTTCTCAGCAAAGTAGGCCATGGCCTTCGACTAGGGCATCGCCCTTGAAACGGTTGGAAGCGGCACAACGGCGTGAGGCCGAGGGTATAAGAAGGGGTGTAGGGCCAGGCAAAGAAAAAATATTCCAATCTAGCCGGCGGCAGACGGACGACACCCAGTCCCACAAAAAAGACCTGTTTGACTTTAAGAGGTTAAAGGCATAAAACTTTTTTATTATTTTCAAATTGTATATGTGTTTTAAATTGATCGAAAAGTGAGTAAAAGTGAAGATTCGATTTCGCAAAAAGGCAATAAATGTGTGTGTGCTTTAGGAACAAGAAGGCCAGTCGGTCGGACCACGGACCAACCAAACCCCTTGGGCCAAAGCAACCATTCTGGCATACTGAAAGCCTATCCCAGCGGCCGAAGGAAGATTTTGTGGGACACTCCCGGGTCCATGATAGCCGCCGCCGGAAAATAAAGAAATCCAGAGTGAGTTTGTTCCGCTAAGGGCGGCATAGCCTCTAAGGCCGGGCGTAGATACGGCCGCTTGCACCTTCTCGGGCCAAGAACGTCCTTCCGGTCCGTTTCGGTGGTCCCTCTCGGCTAATCCCTGCTCCGAAAGACGGCTGAAACGAAGAGAAAGAGTGAGAAAGAATCGGAGAAAGGCGAGAATTATTCATCCCGTGAACCAACAGCTTCGAGGCTGACCGGTGTAGGCCAACGGGGAAGGCCTAGCCTATTTTCCTTAAGTTTTGTGGCCCCACTTTATTTTTTGCGGTTGCGCCTGCGGCTCGTCTTACACCATATATTTGCGTATAGTTATGTATGCCACCTTTTGTAGAGTTTAAGCCTATAGATTAAGTAGGTTAATTACCCCATTTGTGAAGGCGCCGTTGCGCGAGCCCAGATCAGTGAAAGTACAGCAGATCTGGAAAGAGACATAATTTGAAATTTAAAGTTGGGGCAGATTTACAAACACCACTCATCTTTCCCAAGTTTTTTTTTGTTGGCCATTGTCCTTTTATCCGTCCATAATTGAAGCTTCAATAGGATAGGTAGGGGGAGTGCAAATTAAAGTGGATAAATAAATAGAATTGATAAAGTTGGAGTGTTTGTAGGTATCGTCCTTGCATTCTCAGATTCCAGAGAATTGTGCTGCCATCGCATCTTAGCTCGTCGAGTGACCTGAAAGAAAAAAAAAGAAGGAGATAAAAGAAAAGAAAAATTTAATTAATCCGTTAAAAATATCTATGTATCGTTAGGTGGTTAAAGAGAATATTAATTTTAGGCATGTCTATAGTCAAGAAGAATTTTGTATATTAAAAGTGTAAGCGTTTATTGAAATGTTTGTGTAAGTACTTACTAAAGGGGGGGAGAAGGAATTGCAGGGATTATGGAATAAGCCGATCCTGGGGCATAGCTGGGTGGCCAGAGCGAAGTCGAACTATTTTTGGCCACAGGAAGGGTGGGTGCGCGGAGGCAGAACATCAAGGCCTCGGATCCCGCGGTGTCCGTGCTAAATTGTAGTGTTCATCCGTTCTTTGAGTTTGAATAGCCGTTAGATGGGTATGGGAGTGGCAGAGATGCGTCCCCTGAAGGTGGATTGTGCGACCTGCGGGCATTGGGAGGTATCCGGCCCTGAGTGGGAAGAGCTAGCCGGCCTCGCCCAACCAGGTTCGTAACAGTATGGCGCCCAACATAGACTAGAAGTGGGATCAGGGTCCAGCAAAGCCAACTTTTCTCTAGGATGGCGATGCGCCTTGGTCCATACGCATGTCCAAAATTTATAAATACACAGTCAGAGTGTGTGTCTCGCCTAGCTAACTCCGAACCGGGCCAAGAGACAGACGAAGGCTTGTGGGGAACTCCAATAGTTGGCCCATAATTGCGCGTGTGTATGCTGGACCTGGGGAGGATGACAGCATCACAAAGTAAAATATTTTTTTTTAGGAATTTGTAGGAATCTGACATCGAGAAGATGATGGGCCAACGTGCGTTTAGTATCTAGACATCGCTGAGCGGTAAGGCACTACGAAGATCTTACCAAAATCCTAGTGGGCGACCGGCTCGTTGCCTGGTGAGCAGAGATGACTAGATCCTGAAACAAAAGGAAGATTAGACATGTTTTGTTTTCACTTCAAGTAAGCAATAGGTCATTAATTTACTTACTTCCACTGGAAGACTTGGTCAGCGAACTAGTTGGTATCGTACAGATAGCGGTATCTGGGTGGCCCATGGGAATATAAATTCCTCATGCGATGCATCCAAAACCCCAACTGATTTATTGATCGGGTCCTAGTTCAGAAGTATGAAAGGTAATGGCGAGAGGTCTCGACTCTCGTTCTTCCAGGAGAAGACGGAAGTGGTTGACACCCCTCGCGATTAAAGCACGCGACAGGCAATAGCGGGAAGCGCAGAAACTATGAGCCAGGGTCGACTCCGATCAGAGCTATCCTTTTCTCCCCCTTTATTTTGATGATTCTTGTCCATTTATATTTTTGGTGATTACGAGGATTGTGTTTGACGTTTCTTGTATAAAATTGCGGAGCAAATTCGTAGTTCGCCTTGATAACTAAAATAAATATACAAACATAAATTAACATATAGGTATTAGGAGTATTAGTAAATAGTTAGCTGTTAGTAGTAGGAAGTACCGTAAGATTAGGCTACGGACTCAGATGCCACTGGTTCAGGACACAAGTAGAAAATTGCGTTCTTGGACTGGCGGAGCCAGAAAAGCGGGAGGGTTGAGTAGGACTCCACCGCCAAGTCCTCTACAGGGTCACAGCCCCAACAGCGCAGAAATGGGGGGCGACGAAAAGCCCAAGGACGAGAGCTGGGACGAAAACGTGCAGCAAGTAAATATTCCGTCGGAGATAGCCTCGGCGGTGAACGTAGCATTGGCACAAGGACAGGAGACGTATAGTGTTTCTATGGCAGAGACTGTAAGCCGAACCCTACAGGAAGAGATCAGGAAGGGATTCATGGAGATGATGACGTCCATTAATGAAATTACGCAGCCCTTGAAGCAAAACGCCGACGCAATCCAGACCCTAGTTCGGAATCAAGAGGTAAAAGGACAGACGCTAACCACCGACAAAGACGCCAATCAAGCTGCAAGTCGAGGAGCCATTCCTAAACGGTCCCTCGCGCAAACTCGGGAATTTACTCTCAGTGCAACGCCACCACCGCCCCGCAAACCGCCGCGAGGAAAAGACGCGGTGGATCAGTCTACGCATGGGGAAAGGAATCGTGGGTATAGGAATGAGAGCGAAGATCCACCGATCAGACAGGACCGAGATGGTAACAGCGAACACTCGGACAGAGTAAACCGGTGGGGCAGAGTTGAGAAATGGGAGATCTACTTCGACGGCGACCCAAACAAGATGACGGTCGAGGATTTCGTGTTCCGAGTCGAGTTCCTTAAGAAACAATGTAGGTGCTCCTGGGACGAAGTGCTTAACAATTTCTACCACTTAGTGAGAGGGCAAGCCTCTGATTGGTATTGGCAACACGTACGCGAAAATCCCCCAGAGATCTGGGACGATCTTAAAGAAGAATTGCTTACTCGTTTTCGTGGGATAGGAGGAGAATTTGAACGCATGAGGGCGCTTTATGAACGGAGGCAGCAGACGGGGGAAAGGGTCGAAGATTATTTCCGAGCGATGCGAAGGCTGGGAGCTAGGTTGGACAATCCTATGTCCGAGTCAAAAATGGTCCGCGTACTCAAGAAGGGACTATGCGAAGATATTGCGCGCTACGTATACGCGCTACGAGTCCACAGTGTTGAAGCGTTACGGGTAGAATGTCTGGAGGTGGAGGCCAATTTTGGTAGGCGAGAGACGCGCTCGACGTTCCGAGCCACGAGCAAATTCCCAACCAATGGTCGAGTAAACGAAATAGCGGCAGACCCCGAGGAGAGAAACGAAGTGATGCCAGTGGAGGAGGCGCGTTTATCGTCCAAGACCAAGCTGGTTTGCTCGAATTGCGGTCAACAAGACCATGGATTCCGCGATTGTCTCGCCAAGGAACGGCGAATATTTTGCTTTCGATGCGGCAAACCCGACGTGTTTAGCCCAACTTGCCCCAATTGTGCGGAAAACGCGAAATCGAGCGTAGCCAAAGCGGGAGAGCCGCGCTCGTTGATGGCACCCGCGCGGAAATAGCAGAAGATCCTACAAATCGAAACATAAATAGTGAAAATAATAAAGAAAACCTTAAAAATAAGAATAGTGTTAGGTTCTTACCGGCCGAGGAGAGGATGAGGGCATATTTGGCTACTCGAAACAGGATATTCTCTGAACTTCAAGTCGAGGGGATGAGGAAGGTCACGCTGAGAATAAAGAAAGCCAGAGAGAGATTTCGGAGAAGACGTCAAACCAGGAAGCAAGTAGCAGAGGCCATTTGTCGAAGCACAAAAGCCGATCCACGACCCTTCGCCGAAGTGACAATTCAAGGCAAGACCCTCCGTGGGCTTCTGGACACGGGAGCTTCGGTCAGCGTTTTGGGCCGGAACAGCAGAGAGGTGGTGAATGAGCTGCAGGTCGAGATGGCAAAATACGAGTCTTTAGTACGAACCGCGTCAGGAGAAGATAAATCAATTATAGGCCGAGTAGAACTGCCAGTCGTGTACAAAGGAACATCTAAGCAAATCTTGTTTTATGTATGTCCTGGCCTGGAGCAAGAATTGTACCTAGGCGTAGATTTTTGGCGAGCATTCGACTTGGCTCCAACAGTCCTAGGATCGGAGAAGGGAGGGCCCTCAGCTCAGATAGTAGAAGAAGTGTTAACTAGGCAGATTGAGAGTGGCAAAGGCCACAAGTGGAGCCATGGAAACTGGAAATATAAGAGAAGGAGCAGTTAGAAATGGTAAAACAGGAGTTTTTGTCATTTGAGAAGGTGGGATTAGGAAAGACATCGCTTGAGACTCATACGATTCAGCTAGTGGAGGATGCAGAGCCAGTTAAAGATCGACATTATCCGTTATCACCCGCTATGCAGGACTTGGTGTGGGCAGAGGTGGATTGAATGCTGTCGTTAGGAGTTATTGAGGTCAGCGATAGTCCTTTTAGCAATCGCACCACAGTAGTGCGTCGGCCAGATAAAAACCGCTTTTGCCTTGATGCCCGAAAGCTAAATAAGCGGACGGTCAAGGATGCATATCCTTTGCCGAGCATAGACGGAATCATAGCCCGAATCGACCAAACGCATTACATTTCGAGTGTGGATCTTAAGTTTGCTTATTGGCAGATCGAGATGGATGAAGCCAGCAAGCAGTGCACCGCCTTTTCCGTGGCCGGGAGGCCTTTGTATCAATTCGTTATGATGCCCTTCGGTTTGTGCAATGCCTCGCAGAGACTATGCCGACTGATGGACAAAGTCATTCAGTCCGAGCTGCGCGCAAATGTCTTCGTTTATTTAGACGATTTGCTGGTCATCTCCGCGGATTTCCAGACCCATTTGAAGCTTTTGAGACAGGTGTCGCACCATCTAAAAGAAGCAAATTTAACAAAAGGGTTGAAGAAATCCAGTTTCTGTTTTAAACAGCTGAAATACTTGGGTTTTATTGTAGGCGGCGGGACCCTCCGCATGGATCCTGACCGGGTATCCGCCATTCTTAAAATTGCTACTCCTAAATCCGTTCGAGAATTGAGAAGTTTCCTGGGGACGGCAGGATGGTACCGGCGTTTTATCCAGAATTTCGAGTCATTATCCGTGCCTTTGACCGACGCACTCAAAAAGACAGCGGGAAGGAAGTTCTCCTTATCCGAGGAGGCAGTTCAGGCGGTGCAAATGCTCAAGGAGGCTTTGACCCGGGCCCCAGTGTTGGTACACGCCGACTTCAAACGGCATTTCTATGTCCAGTGTGACGCGTCGCATGCTGGAGTGGGAGCTGTATTGTTCCAGCGGGATGACTCACTGAGCGAACGACCGATAGCCTTCTTTTCCGCCAAACTGAACCGTCACCAACTCAATTATTCAGTCACGGAAAAGGAATGCCTAGCGGCCATTATAGCAGTCCAAAAATTCCGACCTTACATAGAGTTGATGCCCTTCACGGTGATCACCGACCACGCCAGTCTGAAGTGGCTGATGTCCCTCAAAGACTTGAGTGGACGATTGGCGAGATGGTCGCTGCAGCAGCAGGGGTTCGACTTTCAAATCGAGCACCGAAAGGGCGCCGACAACACAGTCGCCGATACGTTGTCACGTTATGTGGAGGAGCTTGAGATGGATCCGCAAAAGATGATGGGTTTCCAAACGACGGAATTCGAGTCCGAGGAGTATAGCAAGCTGCGGGAAGAAATAAAAGAAAATGCAAATTTATTACCAGATTTACGTGTTGAGGGTCGGGCGATTTATAAAAAGATGGGATTCGAACGTCTCGAGGATCAAGTCGAAGGAACAGTTTGGAAATTGTGGGTGCTTACTTCGCTGACGGCAGGCTTAATCGAACACGCACATGTTGATGCCAAGGCTGCGCATGGTGGCATGGCAAAGACGCTTCACCTGCTCAGACGACTCTTTTATTGGCCAAATATGTCCATACAAGTTCGAGATTACGTTCGGCGATGTCTGCGATGCAAAGAGGCGAAGGCACCAAACTACCGTATGCAGGTGGAGATAGGCCAAGAAGTAGTAACCGAACGGCCCTTCCAAAAGTTATACATAGATTTCTTGGGCAAGTATCCACGATCGAGGAGAGGACAGGCTTGGGCTTTTGTGGTGGTCGACCACTTTTCGAAGTTTACCTTTCTTAAGTCCATGCCAGAAGCCAAGTCCGGCAAGGTGGTAGAGTTCCTAGTGCACGAAGTATTTTATAAGTTCGGAGTCCCGGAGACGATTCATTCTGACAATGGAAAACAATTTACTTCTCGAAAATTCGTGGAAATGGTGGAGGCGTTTGGGATCGACCACATAAGAACGGCGGCGTATTCGCCCCAGAGCAATGCGGCGGAACGGGTAAATCGCACCGTGCTGGCGGCCATTCGGACTTATTTGGAACAAGACCATCGGGATTGGGACGCGTATTTGCCTGAGATAGAGGTAGCCATTTGCAACGCCATCCATGAGGCCACAGGCGTGACACCATTCTTCGCTGTATTCGGTCATCATATGTACCTAAATGCGGCCAGTTACAAATTGGCACGCAAGCTGAGATCCTTGACAGATCATGAGGTGGCCACCATGGAGACTCGAGGGAAGCGTCAAATGATCAGAGAGATGATTAGCAGTAAACTTTACCAAGCATTCGATCAGAGTCGACAGAGATACAACAAACGGGCGAGAAGATTTTATGCGAAGCCAGGCCAGGAGATCTTTCGTCGGAACTTTGCACTGAGCAATTTCGCAAATAATTTTAGTGCCAAGTTCGCCCCAAAATTTTTGCGCTATCGGGTGGTGCGTCCTGTAGGGAACAACGCTTATGATTTGGAAGATTTGGCGGGGAAGGGTATAGGAGTGTTCCACGCCAATGATTTGAGACTGTAAGAAAATGGGCAAAACTTAGTTGAGAGAAGATAAGATTTAAATAAATGATAAACATATGTACATACCTACGTGTTCACCCATTTGCCTACACACATACTAACAACCATCTGCAGATGAGAAGGTGGAGGACGAGAAACTTACCAAGACGCCTAGGGGCAAACGCGTGGGAGTGACCCTACGTTGAGCGCGGCGATATCCAGGAGATTTCTTTGATAGAAGGCCGGCCGTATGACCGCTGGGGCAGTTCTGGGTTTGTTTTGGTTGTGGCGGAGTCTGTAGAATGCCTGCGAATATTTTTGTTGGTGTCGCGACGCTTCCCAGAAATTTTCGCACGGTGTTGCATTCGGCCGTTATCGATAGGTTTGTCGAAAGGCGCCAAACTTAAATTGGGATAGATTGAGGAGAGTTGGCAGCCCACCGCAATGATCGTAAGAAGGGGAAATGGGATCCACAGGCAAAAGGGGGTCGCGGGGGATGCATTACATGAACTGGAGCAGACTCTCTGTAACTCCCGTTCTCAGCAAAGTAGGCCATGGCCTTCGACTAGGGCATCGCCCTTGAAACGGTTGGAAGCGGCACAACGGCGTGAGGCCGAGGGTATAAGAAGGGGTGTAGGGCCAGGCAAAGAAAAAATATTCCAATCTAGCCGGCGGCAGACGGACGACACCCAGTCCCACAAAAAGACCTGTTTGACTTTAAGAGGTTAAAGGCATAAAACTTTTTATTAATTTCAAATTGTATATGTGTTTTAAATTGATCGAAAAGTGAGTAAAAGTGAAGATTCGATTTCGCAAAAAGGCAATAAATGTGTGTGTGCTTTAGGAACAAGAAGGCCAGTCGGTCGGACCACGGACCAACCAAACCCCTTGGGCCAAAGCAACCATTCTGGCATACTGAAAGCCTATCCCAGCAGCCGAAGGAAGATTTTGTGGGACACTCCCGGGTCCATGATAGCCGCCGCCGGAAAATAAAGAAATCCAGAGTGAGTTTGTTCCGCTAAGGGCGGCATAGCCTCTAAGGCCGGGCGTAGATACGGCCGCTTGCACCTTCTCGGGCCAAGAACGTCCTTCCGGTCCATTTCGGTGGTCCCTCTCGGCTAATCCCTGCTCCGAAAGACGGCTGAAACGAAGAGAAAGAGTGAGAAAGGATCGGAGAAAGGCGAGAATTATTCATCCCGTGAACCAACAGCTTCGAGGCTGACCGGTGTAGGCCAACGGGGAAGGCCCAGCCTATTTTCCTTAAGTTTTGTGGCCCCACTTTATTTTTTGCGGTTGCGCCTGCGGCTCGTCTTACACCATATACTTGCGTATAGTTATGTATGCCACCTTTTGTAGAGTTTAAGCCTATTGATTAAGTAGGTTAATTACCCCATTTGTGAAGGCGCCGTTGCGCGAGCCCAGATCAGTGAAAGTACAGCAGATCTGGAAAGAGACATAATTTGAAATTTAAAGTTGGGGCAGATTTACAAACACCACTCATCTTTCCAAAGTTTTTTTTTGTTGGCCATTGTCCTTTTATCCGTCCATAATTGAAGCTTCAATAGGATAGGTAGGGGGAGTGCAAATTAAAGTGAAAGTAGAAGGGATTGCAGGGATTATGGAATAAGCCGATCCTGGGGCATAGCTGGGTGGCCAGAGCGAAGTCGAACTATTTTTGGCCACAGGAAGGGTGGGTGCGCGGAGGCAGAACATCAAGGCCTCGGATCCCGCGGTGTCCGTGCTAAATTGTAGTGTTCATCCGTTCTTTGAGTTTGAATAGCCGTTAGATGGGTATGGGAGTGGCAGAGATGCGTCCCCTGAAGGTGGATTGTGCGACCTGCGGGCATTGGGAGGTATCCGGCCCTGAGTGGGAAGAGCTAGCCGGCCTCGCCCAAAGAAACCAACCAGGTTCGTAACACAAGCTTTCACTTTTACACATTTTTCATACAGGCTTTGAACATTCATATTGAGTACTTGTAGCTGCTGGTCCGCTGTTGGAAGGTAATATATTTGGGTCCAATTGCAATATGAAATCTGCCTTTCGAGCATATTATAATTAATGGACTTAAAATCTCTGTACACAATTGTGGGTATGTGGGTGTTGTGCTATTTCCTTTTTTTAAGCCAAGGGATTCCATATCTTGCAACAGATGCTTCTCAGTTAAAACGTTGCTATTAAAATCTCCAGTTGAAATTATATCAGTATAATTCAAGGATAGACTAGAAAATATTTCAATTAACTGGGTACAGTCAATATTTCGGTTTGGTCTATAGATACAGCCTATTAAAGTTTTGATGTCCGTTCGTTTGTTGTGAATTTCTATAAATAAATATTCTATTTTATAGTCTAATCACACTACAGTCCATCTTGGCGGAACGTTGAGAAATGAGAAATGGAAAAATGAAATTCGTGTTCACATGGCCACCATCTACCGTCCACCATCATTGGCTTCTTCTTGCCACATGATGTAAACATGCCAGCTATAAAAGAAAACGAGAGCGTAAGTTAAAGTCGGTTCTAACAGACTTCGATATACCCGTTACTCATGAAAAAACATGTTTAACAGTGTTCCCTTAGTGTGACCATCCAAAAAATATGCAACATTTTTTTAGGGTGGTAGCGGGGAGGGCTTGGTTCACTTTTTTGCTTATAACTTGAGAACCGTTCATCCGATCTTTGTCATTTTTTCGGCAAATCGATTCATTTTGCTAATTACTAACTATCTCTAGAAGGTGCGAATCCTCTATCTTTAAAACTGTAGGAGATGTAACTTTTTTCCAAATTGCGGGGGCGCGAGGGGGCGTGGCCAAAATTTAAAACAAACTTGATCTGCGTGCAGATAAAAGAAGCATTTGCCCCATACATGTCAAACCGCTATCTCTTTCCATCTCTGAGATCTAGGTGTTCATACAGACGGACGGACGGACAGACGGATAAGGCTAAATCGACTCAGTTGTTGATGCTGATCAAGAATATATATACTTTATATGGTCGGAAATGATTCCTTCTGCCTTTACATACATTTGCATGACTTTAGTATACCCTTTTTACTCTACGAGTAACGGGTATAAAAAGAAGAAAATTCTGTAAATTTAACAATTGTGTTGTCCTCTGCTTAACAGCAACAGTTTATAATACATCGATGGATTCCCGAGGTGTTAGAAAACATCCGAGAAATGTGCTCTATGGGCGATACGGACTTATACGAAATGTTTATCGTCTGCTCAGTACATCGAAGCATTTGGATGCAATTGAGTCGAAGCAGATAATGTAATTATTAAGTGAATAATACATTGCATTTTATAAACGGAATTAATAGTTGTGCGGCATTTTCATTTTGACATTCAAATTACATTGTCTGCGTATATTTTAGTTGCGAATGGCTATTATTTAGTGGTGGACCCAAAAATGTCGCTTGGAACTGCGTGAGATAGGAACATCCCCAGCTGACGGTGGAATAATTTAAGAAAATTTGGCACGGCAAGTTCTTACGTACCATCTTTGACGGTAGACGGCAAACTAAAATTTGGTCACAGAAGTCAGATGTAAACCACGTTTCCGACACACAAATCAGATCAACATAAGAATTAATAAAGAGGTATCTATACTCGTCCATTTTGTTGACAAGGCTTTGGGCATTTATATGTGCATCAGTAAGACCATTTTTATGTTTGCTTAAAACTCTAATCATGCTGCTCGCAATTGTGCTACTTAAATTCTCAGACATTTAAACAAAAGAATTGGGTAAAAAGCACACGCAAAACATATAAAGAGACAAAATTACCTATAACAATTGAGACGAATACAGAATACAAAATATACAAATAAAGACTTTAACAATACGATTAGGATAATTTGGTACAAAGATAAATAGCTTATTCGCGAAAGTCGTTAGCTGGGCCATCTGAAGCGTTAGGAGGAGCGTCAGGTACATTGGACACGACAATTACCTCGGTGTCTTGGGGAGTCGGTTGATTTTGATTTATTTCTCTTAGCTCCAAGAGATCTTCCGTACGCTCAATGCAGCGCACATCTTCTCTTCCAGTTTGCCTGATATGTACAAGGCCGCGACGAGTGAACACTGCAGAGAGCGCCTTGTGTTTTTTGAGGCGCATTGCCTATTTACAAATTAAAAAGCTCTCTTTAGATCATTAACATAGATCGGCACGTCAGAATTAATGTTAAGCAGTCGCAGTGTTAGTTGGAAGTTTCTCTCCCTCCGATACGCACCAATAGCTCGTAATAGCGCAATTTTTTCACGCGTAGTTTCCATTTTTATGATGATGACCGGGTCAACTGTGGAGTGACTTTCTTGCTCTGAATATATCCCTGACTCTCGGAGCAGGCTTAAGATTAATTGAGAAGCATAGCGTATTGTATACATTCATCAACTTCTCGCCCTTGTAGTATACCCATGTCAGTTTTGATGCTGAATGGTCCAAGTGATTTGCCAACTCAAGGCTGCAAACCACAATCGTTCACCCGAGTGACCAACAATCTTTCCTAAGAATCTGCAGACAAAAAAATCATACAACTTCTCCAGGAAATTAGGTTGTCAGCGCGTAGCGAATGAGTTCCCCTATGAATAGCGAGGGATCTACAGCTGTCCCGAATATACCCGATGACTTTGGTATACGATTCGCTGAAGCTTCCTAAGCCATGAATAGGGTGAACGGATGTGGGGGATACGTGTTAGGGAAATCGTCATTTTGGGACTCTGTAAAGTACGACTAGCATAGCAATCGGCTGGGGGGGTCTTTGACTCAGTCCCCTTACACTCCCACAATACACATTAAAAGAATCCCTTAAAAGCCTTTGGTAATACAGATACAAACTCACAGCCAGAACGAAAGATAGAAAATAAAAACCTTTTTTTATACAGAGATAATGAAAGAAAAAGAGAGAGGGAGTAAACAGTCCTACATTTCATTAGCTACTACGATGGATTGTAGCTTCTCTTCTGTACCCACCCTACCTGTGGTTTTCCGACAGCGAAAATTTCTTGGAAAACCCCGAACATGGTTTTACACCGCCTTATTTAACCCTCCAACCTCCAAGGAAAATTATTACCTTAGTGCTTCATGATGATTTACAATTTATTTATCCAAAATTCATATTCAAGCTTCATTTAAACCAAAAAAAAATGTTTAAACAGCATAATTTGATTAAAGTATAGGTAGCTCCATATTTAATTAGGAAATGTTTAAGAAAAAGGAGACAAAAAGAATAGTGGCCAACCGAATTTCACTTAAATTAATATGGATTGCATTCAGAAATATTCATTCAATTTGGTGCCAGTTTATAACTATATGTTGTTGTGGCTTAATATAAGAATCACCAAACGATCAGCTGTTCGATGGAAACAGCGGCAAGCTGGGCTTTTGTTTTGATTACGAATATTTATATGTACTAGGTATTTTGTGTCTTTGCAATGCGAACCAAACCAAAACTTTTATGGGCTTAGCTTTTGGCACAAACGAATAGTGCGGTCAAAACAAATAAATGCAAATAAGCGAGGAAGTTGAAGATAAGAGAAAAGAAAAGTATGTGCATGCGTGGGTGTTATTGAGTGCTCTTGATAATGTGCTAATACACAGCTGGTCGATCTTTACATATTTTCCTTTGCTGGGAGCAAAGAGCTTATTAATATTTTTATGTTGCACTGCTTCTCCCTTATTTTCTCTTATATTCAAACTGCATGGTGAATTAATCAATTAAATAAAAGCATGCCAAATATAACTCACCCATCTGATGAAACGTTGAAGGCCTCCAAGTTCGTTGACGGTTTGCTGGCTTAATAAAGTTTAATGATTAGCACACCATGGCTGGGTTATTGGTTTTGGGAAATGGGAATTATGTTGTTGGAGAATTTTAAATGACTGTTTTGAGTTTCGTTCGTGTTCACTGTTGAAAAGCTGCATAAGTGTGGATGATAGAATTCTCATTGGAAGTGAATTGACATGGGTGCATTTAAGTAGGAAAATACACTGCCTTTGATTTGCACCTTTCACACACTTATGCACTTGTAGGTTTCACTTGGTTTGCTTTGCAGATCACAAAAAAATTAAAAAACGAGAAAGGCAAAGCTAACTTCGTCTGTAACGAAGTTTTTATACACTTGAAATAGCTTGTCTCAACGGTTAGCGACTTCGACCAAACTTCGCAGATCAGCTTAAAAACATTACATATTACCCATGACCGTGTTTGAGAGCAGTAATATTGAGAACAAAACAGTTTTTCTTACTAAAATCCATTTCCGAACGAACATTTGTATGGCAGCTACAAGAAGTAGTCATCCGATCCGGTCGGTTCCGACATATTAGCAGCGTGCAGTAAAAAGAAGACTCTGTGCAAAGTTTCAGCTCGATAGCTCCAAAACTGAGGGACTAGTTCGCGTAGAAACAGACAGACGGACAGACGGACGGACAAAGCTTAATCGACTCAGCTCGTCATGCTGATCAAGAATATATATACTTTATGTGGTCGGAGATGATTCCTTCTATGCGTAGCACACTTCTGGGCAAAATTATAATACACTTTTCAAGTGTATAATAAAGATTTTAACGAAATTATTTATGCAAAAAAAAAAAAAAAAAATAACGCTATGTGTTAATGCAGAATATAAACTATTTTCGCAGTTTCTATTTTTTGGAAGTAAAATAAATCTGATGTGTTTTCACTGCCACGGTTTTGAATTTAGCACTGTTTTAGCTGGTTGACGCAGCTGGTGCGGGTTTAATTATTGACGCCGAGATGAACAGTTGAGGCCTCCAACTCTGCAAGGGAAGAGCCTCTGATTCGTCTCCGCTCCTCACGCTAATTTTCACCAATGGGGAAAGGTTATCAGATGATTAGCTTGCACATTCGTCTTTTGCTGATTTAAAGTGATTTTCCCGAAACACAAGTGCCTGAGAAAATAGCTAAATTAGCGTTCTGTCGGTTTAGACCAAGTGATCATTTATATTACATGATGTGCTCCAGCTATTTAACTTGTGGCGAGTCTGAATTTAGCTGGTGGGGACAGCATAAATCTTTTGGGCAATGATTACAGCCCGATGACTAAGTTTAGTCACTGAAAAAATTCGCATTTATGTTATGGAGTATAGAAAAATTATGAAAAATAATTTACTCACACCAGGAAAATATTATATACCCGAATTGCGCAAAATAAATAATATTTATTTATGCGTTAAAACGCTTTCAGTCAGGATGCCAGGGATAATCTCGGATTAGTCAGGTGTTAAAATGATTGCCAATTT
>JAEIFU010001237.1:0-75775 GCA_018904235.1 Lordiphosa stackelbergi
GAGAACATCTTTTTAGTACTCGAGACTCTTTCAGCCTACTTTCACCAGAATATCTATTCTTAAAATAGACTTTCTTGTTTCTTTCCCCGAACACTCTACGCTTTCACCCGAACACCCTTCCTGAAAATCGAAAACCTTCATAATGCTTACAACAAAAGAAGATTTTTTATGCTTGATATGAATGGCTAATTATACTTGATTCTCCTAAATGGCTCCAAATCATGCTTTGATATCAATATTACTCTACACAAACCTCTTGTTGGATCTAGATATCATTGACCCATTTTTCCCTACTTTTGTATAAAAATGGAAGAATCGCAGCCAGCAGAGTTAGTCCCAATAAACAATCAAAGTAGACCATTTAATGTAACTCTGAGTATCTAATGCTCATGCCTAAACCAATTGGAGATATTTTTTAGAAACTCTGATATTATTTAATCGATCATAAGTTGGGAACGGTATTGCTCTAGCTTTAAAAAGAAATGAATAAAATTTTAGAAATTTTCTAGTATATTGAATGGACCCTGGACCTCTTAGAAAACGCACCCAGCATCTGGGAAAAACATTCTGTAAAGACCTGGACAGTCTATCAGATCTTCCCCTAGAGTACCTGGCTCTTTTTGTCGATGGTTGATTTGACCGTCAACACCCACTTATTCTTTTAAAAGGCATTACAATGAGCCAATATGCCTCTTGTTAATCTTGGCCCCGTCGAGCAGCCTATTTAACCTTACCTAACCTATACGAGAAATTCCATAGTCTGATCAAGTTCTGATCCAGCCGTAAACCGTCTGTTTGTGTTGCACTTTGTAATTGAACACCTCAAACATGACAACGCAAATATCCTCCTGCTTTATTGACTAGAAATCGTTTAGCCTAAAAAATATATTGCACTAATCATTCTAAACCACTGCAAACCCATTGCCAGGGGCTTTCAATCAATCATTTGTTAGCACAACAAAACTCTGTCAATCATTTAAATAGATTCCATAGATTCCATTCATTCATTCAGTACCATGCAAATGACTTCATTATTATTGGCACCAAGTTGAATTTAAATCCAATAAGCACCTGTGCCACACCTTCATGATATGTACAAAAAAAAAATGAAAAAATGATTTGCGCTTATTTGTTTGTGCCCGTTTTGTGTGCTCGTTGTGCATTTGTTTGTGTTTGTTTTAAACTCAAAATAATCTTACACATAATTAGAAAATAATGTTGCCTACTTTTGGTTCATTGAACTGATGATGAGCCACGCCTGAAACACAACCAAACAAGTTTGTGCTTAAGCTAAGCTAAGTAGAAAACCAGTCAAAATTCAAAAATAGAGAGTTTTTTTAATATTTGTATAATTTATGACGCAAATCAGTGATTACTCAGAGCTTGAAATTCCACATTAATGTCCTCTTAAGATTATTTATGATACGCAATAATTCTAAATCACATTTGTTCATACTCAACTACTCTCTACCTGACTTGCATAATTAATTGTTCAATCAAATTCCACGTTCATTTACATTTTTTCATTGCTGCTGTCAAATGTTTCATCTTGATTTTGCCAAAAAATAAAAATAAATACCGAAAATTAATTGTGCGCACAAATGCAAATAGTTTTAATTAACTATAATTATTTCAGCCAGTTTAGAGTGCGCTTTGTTAGCTGAGCTGGCCAAACAGGCACACAGAGTCTAATTAAACACAATTAAAATGCTGTTCTCTTATTCTACTTGCGCAAGAAATGTTCTTCTTTTCTTTTTTTTTGAAAACAAAAATGCAAATGAGCAAGCATAAAAGTAAGTGAGAAGAAGGTTCACTGAACCGTTGATGAAAGACGCTGTAAAAAGTTCGCAAACCAAAAAAAAAAAAAAAATTAAAACACTGAACTTTGCCACAATGGAATAATGTAAATTTGGAATAAGAAAGAAAAAGAGAGAAGGAGGAAGGCAGATCCCCTGAACCATGAGAGTGTTGTCAAATGAAGTTTAAGCGGAAGTGGGATTTGAGATAGGAAATCTCGGCCATAATTTCTAGGATTAAAGAGCGGTTCTATTCAATTTCAGAGATATGATTAGTCGTTTCGAGGGAGGCAGTCAGAGAGATGTTTCTAAGAATATTAAATATTTTTTGTTATGAAGAAATGGCACTTGCTTAAAAATCAATTGACTGCCAGTACTGCTTAAGCAGTTCCAAGAGGTTAACAAATCATTTAAAAACTTCTCTGCTTGAAGCTAGGTTATGATCATTTTTTATCTCTGTATAAAATTTGTTACCTATACTTTTCTTACTTTCGAGTCTCTAAGCAAGTAACTAAGTATCATTCCCGCATAATTGGATGTATTTAAGCTAAGTAAAGGGTGATTTTTTAAGAGCTATAGGAAAGTTTTTCAAAAAAGAACACATAAAATGCATGAACTCTTTATTTGAATCGATAGTACGGTCCATATAATTTAATGTTTGAAGATTATTTCATGCAAATGTTGACCGTGACTGCGCCTCAAATGGTCCATCCGCTTAGTCCAATTTTGGCATACTCTTTCCAACATTTCGGCCGGTATCTCACGAATAAATGCTTCAATGTTGTCTTCCAATGCGTCAATTGAAGCGGGCTTGTCTGTATAGACATGAGCTTTAACATAGCCCCACAAAAAATAGTCTAAAGGCGTTAAATCGCACGATCTAGGCGGCCAATTGACCGGTCCCGAACGTGAAATAAAATGTTCACCGAACTCGCCTCTCAGTAAGTCCATTGTTGCGCTTGCTGTGTGGCATGTGGCACCGTCTTGTTGAAACCACATGTCATGCAAGTCAAGCTCCTGCATTTTGGGCAAAAAAAGTTGGATATCATCTCACGGTAGCGCTCACCATTCACAGTTACGTTACGATTCGCATCATCTTTGAAGAAGTACGGTCCAATGATGCCACCAGCCCATAAACCGCACCAAACTGTGACTTTTTCTGGATGCATTGGTAGCTCTTGCAATGCTTCTGGCGGATATTCACTCCAAAATCGACAATTCTGCTTATTTACGTACCCATTGAGCCAAAAATGAGCTTCGTCGCTGAACACAATTTTTCGGTAAAAAAGTGGATCTTCGGCCAACTTTCCAAGAGCCCATCTACCAAAAATTCTACGTTGCGGTAGGTCGTTCCGCTTCAATTCTTGCACCAGCTGTATTTTGAAAGGCTTCACACCTAAATCCTTCCGCAAAATTTTCCACGTTGTTGAGTAACAGAGGCCCAATTGCTGCGAACGGACGACGAATCTATAATTGATGGTCATCATTAACACTGGCCGATACAGCTGCGATATTTTCTTCAGCTCGCACTCTACGTAAGCGTGTTGGTGGTTTAATGTCCAACAATGTAAATTTGGTGCGAAATTTAGTCACAATAGCCCGAATAGCCGCTTCAGTGGGTCGATTAAACTGACTATAAAATGGAAGAAGCGCGCGATGAACTTTCTTAACAGAGCACGCAATTTGATAATAAAATTCAATAATTTGCAAGCGTTGTTTTTTGTAAGACGATTCATGGTTAAATTATAGACCAAACTGAAGATGTTTGACAGTGAAACAAAACACGAAACGTGCGTGAGCTGTTTAAACCAGTGTTGCCAAAAAAACAATAGCTAAAAAATCACCCTTTATTATCTATATACATAAATATCTTGGTCCGACTGACTGACTGATTATCAACCCTCAGCCCAGACCGCTTATCCTAGAGATCTAAGATTTGGCATAGACTCTTCGTTTAGTTATGTAGGCGCTCAATATGAAAGGAAAATGTGGAAAATTTTCACCTGAAGTCGGGGAAACTTTCTAAGAGTTTGTGTTATTAACTTTGTTCAATTGACTTGAAACTTATGTCAACACAACCAGAGTTTACATTGGTGTTCAACGATTTTCCAAATAAATAAGTCAATGTCATGGTAATATTTCTCCAACTCAAAATAAATAAGTTGGAATTTATAATTTTACCAGCTAAACAACTAATCACACACGTTTCTCGTTTCACTCTTTTTCCCTTATTGAGTTAGAGATGAATATGTGATAAAATTAACCATATATTATCGGAAAAGTGAAACCAATCATATAAAAATACCACAACACAATTACTAAAGTTTCGTAAAAACTTGGACGCAGACACAGTTGCGAAAGGTTCAGCTATTGTATTTATATATTAGTTAATAAGGATTGACTTATGAGCATTACTCCCTAAAAGTCAACTCAAAATAATTTTGAAAATAGTTTTCGCAAAACACTCTCATACCCGAGCTTTCCAACGAGAGCTTAAGCGATAGAAATTTACATGTCTCCTTTTGCAAAAAAAAAAAACCCGAATTCAAGAGAAAAGAAAATCCAATTTACGAGTGAAAAATCAATATCGTTGATAGTAAACTTAAGTTTTTTCAGTTCTACTTTTTTCCTTTGTATTTGCCAAAGCTTTCAGAAGACACATTCGCGAGACTCTAAATCTCTTAAGGAACAAATATCATCATAAAGGGAACAAATTGCTAGACGGCTTTCAGTACACACTAAGTAAATTTCAGTGAGTAAGAGCGATCCAAGCAAAAGCGAGCAAAACTTTGTTCAATCTGCGCGGGAGAGATTGGCGAGACTGGCAGAAATTTAACTAAGAATATACAACCTATTGTTAACTATACTTATAGTTGTAATAGTTTTACTTGTCAACAGAATAAGTGAGTTATCTCTATCGCTTTTAAATGTCAAAGTAATTATAAAAACTGTCAAAGAAGAGCATTCAAATAAAAACACTAATTTTAGTGGGTCAAACAATATGGGAATGTAACTAAGTAACAAGTCTCGAACGCTATTTCTTGCTTTGAGTATTTATTGAAATATCTTAGTTACGATACTATTTTTGTATGGTCGAACTCGAAGTTCTATCTTTCTGTATTTTTTTAAATCAAAAACGTTCACAAATATTGTATTCGACTTGCGTAGAATCTTAAAATATCGCAATACGCTCGCTAACCCTCTTTCTTGCGACTATTGTAAACGAGACTTTCACTGCCACAAACTGAACACATATGAATAATTTATCTTTTCCTGATCCGTTTGCGAGAGTTTTGTCGGGTTAAGTATCGTCATTTACGATATAGTTTGCGAGCGTTTTTTTTTGGTCCACTAGGGCTGCCTTCACTACTGTTAGGTTCTATTCGACACAGTGTGAAGCAGCCTTAAACTAAAAAAGTTTGCACTTGAATCAAGTATTCTTGTACATACCTTTTTCTTTTTTTTTGTTTTTTTGGATTCACGGGGAAAATTTTTTTTTGAACAAGTGTAGCTAATATTTGCTTGTGTGTTCCGTCGGGTTCTGTTGCAGAACCCATTTGATTAACTAATTTGGTTCAATCAAATAATGCAATATGAACTCTTCCTTTGAAAGATTCAACAAAACAATACATCATTTGGACAACTTAACCAAATTTACAAACATATAAATTTGCAATAGTCAATGGCTTAGTTTTCATTTTAATAATTACAAAATCCAAGTGGGGAAAACTATTGTAATGCCAAACCTCAAAAAGAAGACAAATTGAACTTAATTCATTTGCCATTAATTTTGTAAGGAAAACTCATTAACAAAACAGGGAGCTCAGCTATGGAAATATTAAATTGAAATTGGTTGGTTTATTTAGTTAAGAATATTTATATGGGCCAAGTGAAAACCCCAAAAACTCATAAAAGGCGTTGCATTCATTTGGCAGCAGCTGCAAAGTAGAAACAATTATGCTAAAATGCAATATTTACGGCCTCATACACTGTTATGCTAATCACGTTGCTGGTGTATGTGTGTGATTGTTGTAACTGTGTAAAGAGAGAGAGAGAGAGAGCTGTATATTGCATTGTCGATTGTATTTGCATACAAATTGCAATGTAGATGAAGAAGCAGCAGCAGAGCCAACAACAAGTCTCGCATAATTACAAACCCAACCAAGAATTTTGCCCGGCCACCTAAATGAAAAATTGTTTATTTGCATGCACATTATTTTTGATTATTATGTATGTATCTAAAAAGTAAACTATTTTTTGCTTTTTTTTTTAATTGAGTATCGAGCTATGAAATTCCGCTCGTGATTCGCTCAAGTAAATTGTAGGCAGCTGCTGTCACAGCCTGAGTTATCCTTTTTAGCTGCACGCGATGATTTAATGCCTTGTGCCACTTCATTTCCAGCATATTGAAACTACAGCAAAAATAATTAAAAACTTGTCTCAAATTGCCATTAAATCATGTCAAAGAACTATTTTTGGTTTCTCGCTGCTTTCGTTATATTATTATTACAATCTCTTTTTGCCAGGCCATTATTTTGATACTTGTTTTTTTTCCTCCCAAACTAGTTTAAGCCGTTTATATACCAACTTGTTTATTAGATCAACTCGGCTAATTGTTGCATATAAATATATATATTTTTTGCTTTGAGCTGACAGTGTAATTGCACTTAGACGTGAGTCATGAATGGGAAGCTTTTACTCATTTTTTTTCGGCATACAGCGGAAATGCCATTTTGGCAACTCAATTTGGCTGTCTCTCTAAGTTTTATTTTTTTTCCATTTTTTCCATTTTGGTTAGCAATTTATGCAAATAAATTCGTTTAGAAAACGGAGAAAGATATATTAAAAAAAAAAAAAAAAAAAAAAACAAAATACTTGGAACTGATTATGGTAAACAAAGTGTGAATCATTTTAATAGACATTGCCTTTGTATTTGCACGTTTATTTTTATATTATTATCTCTACTATTTTGTTTTTGTTCCGCGAAAAGTGATTAATTTGATGGTAGACATTTAAAGGGGAAAATTGCTTCAAAATGGTTTTCTTTGTTGAGAAATTTAATGTGAAAATTGCATAGAAAAATAATGAAAATTTATTGAACGTATTGTTGTGAGTTAAATATTGAAATTACATACTATAAACTGTATAAAATTGAGTATTATTATTGTATTCTCTACTTTTGAAATTTATATACTCTGCTTACCACTCGCTATGAATGATGTTTTTTGAGACCTTTAAGCCATCTTAAGAACCTTCAAACTTTAAAGCGATCTTAAACTTTTTTAAAGATTTAGGGTTACAAGAACTTTTTTTTGTTGTACTTATTTAAGAGCAGTGGCAATTTTCGTAATATTTATATCAGGGGTACCCAAGCGTATTGCGCACGCAGCGCAGCATAGCTTATGGCTATACGTAGAGCAACCACAACTTTGTATGTGTTCTCTCTACTCTTTCTCTCCGACCAAAGATTTTGTTGTTGGCTGCAAATGATCTTTTATCGGGTTTCTCTTTCTATTTCTTGTGGTTCTTGTTGTTACATAAATATTTTCTTCATTTGTATAGGTGTCCGCGCTGCCGTAAGCTCATTTTGGGCTCCTCTGATTTATAATAGCGAGAAATAAAATTCGGGTCAGCCTAACCATCTTTATACGGGTCAAAGTCAAGTGGTAAAATAAAGTTAAGCCTACATGACACAAAAATAATGAAGTTTCAAAATGTAATCATTAATTTAATTATTCAGGGACGCCAACAAATTTTCTTTAAAATAATTTCTATAGTTTCGCGTGCCTAAACATAAAGGTTAACTAATCACGGCTGCATTAGATCAAAATAATATTTATGTTTACGAAAGTCAAAATCTAAAACTTTTTCCAAGTTTTTTATGAACAAAATAATACAAAATAGAAACTCGGAAAATAAAAATTTAATTCAATTACATCGTTGTGTAGCCAAAAGAAAAGTTATGGACAAATTCATAACTTAATGACCTAGAGCCTGCTAAAAAGTTCTACAAAAGAAAACGGCTAAAAGGTTCAAGCTATTTCAATTGACTCTACGGTTGGTATTATTTCATAGTCTCTTGTCGCTATCAAATCTGTTCGAAGCGTTATCTTTTACGGTTTTCGGTTCGGTTGAGAATTTTAAGAAATTCTGTGGTTCAGCTTGGTGGCTCGGTCAAGTTTGTTTTGGTTCGGTAAAAAAAACCCGATAATAATTCGTTCACACTAACGAGTAAACAACATTAATAGGTGGGGTCCAGAGATCTGCAAGAGTGCCGTTTTCTTGACACTGCAGATTCAGCGTAGGCGTAGGCGGGTCTGGCACCCAAAATTTTAAATCAAATCAAATACACCTTCGTTGTCGTATTGGTATTTTTGTGACTGAGTGTCTTTTGTGCTCGTCTGTCAAATTGGTGGATTCTGCTTTACCCGAAGACGCATGTTGATTTCGTCTACGAGGCTTTATTGCTCTCGCTCTCTTTTGCTTTCGGAGAAACAATGGTAAACGACTTTTAATTGTTATCACAATAGAGAGAGAGAAATGAGAAAGCGACAAATACAAAGAGCGTTGATAAAAATTATTTGGTGATTCCATCAAACCCGGTCGTATGGAAAGTATCTCCACGATTGGCGCCGGTATTATTCGCACTGCATACGCGCAAAAATATGCCAAGAGCGGAGTAAAAATTGCATACAATTAACAACAGTAGAGACAGTTATGCTTCAACTTTTTCTGTCTTTGATGCGAGCAGCGCTAAGTGAAAATATTTTGTTATGACTATTTACAATTCCTGATTCTTCATTAATGTCGTAGCAGTAAAGATTGATGAAACATGTACATCGTTTATTTATTTTTCAAACAGGGGTGTCTGTTAAGCCCTCTTTTGTTCGCCTTATTTATCGATGATATCGCTTCCTCGATTCGGGGTGGAATCTCGGTAGCGGGCGTCAGAATAAAAGTGCTTATGTACGCAGATGACCTCGTCTTGTTAGCTGATTCTCCACGGATGCTGCAAAACATGCTGGATGACCTTTACTCCTACTGCTCCCTATGGGGACTAACTGTCAACACGGATAAAACGAAAATCCTCCCAATAAGAGACAATAGAGGCCGGATCTGCAAAGAAGAAATCTGGTACCTGAACACATGTGAAATCGAACGAGTCAAAGCGTTTACGTACTTGGGAGTTACCGTCACGTCCAACATGTCCTTTAAAACTCATCTTCAGCTGAAACTTCGAGATGCTATCAAGGCCCTCAACTGTACATGGAATACGCTGCTAGGAAAACCAAACGTACTACCAAGTGTGAAATATAGAATGTTTGAAGCCACTGTTCGGTCAATCATGCTATATGCTGCACAGGTTTGGGGTTTTCTTGAATATGATGAAGTGGAGAAGCTTCTTCGATTTTTCATAAAGAAAATATTTAGGTTACCACGCAATACTCCGAACTATGCCCTATTTGTGGAAACTGGACTTTCGACCCTTTATACCCAAACGCTAGGATTACATTTTTCTTATATAAGGAAAATTTTTCAAATGCCTGAAACCCGCTTAGCTTCCGTTGTTGCCAAATCCCTGCTGTTGAGTCGAAGCCAGTGCTTCGAAACATGGAGAACACTTGCAGAAGAATTTAATGCTAATTTGGAGTTGACTAATCCAAATACGTGGGAGAGATCTCATCGAATAATATTGCAAGGAACCGTTCAAAAATCTCACTCTGATTTTATGCAGCAAGCTAGGAGCAGCTCGACGAGGATACTTTACAGACAACTAAGCTACTCATTGGGGGAAAACCACTATTTTCACGACAACAACAGCCTTAGCCTAATATCATTTGTATTCAGAGCTAGATGTGAAATGCTGAACCTACGTTCCCGCCCATATGTCAACGACACGGAAGCCATCTGCACCCTTTGCAATTTAAACGCTAAAGAAGACACGTTTCACTTCATTGCAGTTTGCCCAATTTTACAGGAAATTAGAAAGGTATATTGGAAGCAAGGAGAATTAGGTGAACAACGAGCCATTGAAATTCTAAACGGAGAAAATTGGAATATTCTTTTTAAATTTCTTGTAGAAGCATCAACATATAGAAATCGTAAAATGTCTGAAGATTTTTAGTATAGTCCTAAACCGCCTAGGTAAACAAATTGTATTATAGCATATAGTTATCGCAACAGCTGACGGCTTTAAGCCAAAGCTGAGTTATGTTATTTTATTCAAATCTGTAACCCTACCTTAGTCACAACCTCAGAACGATTCGGTATCTCGCGACGAGCGGGGAATCCGAGTGTAGTACGAGTGTGTGGCTATTGGGATTGTAGGTCACCAACTATGTACACTTTGAAACCATATTTTGTGAATAAAATAAAGCACTACTACTACTACTACTACTCGTTTATTTATTCTCATGATCCATTCTAAAAACATTCCTGATCAGCGCTTACTTAAAAGGCGCAGATTTTTAAGTTGACTGAGATACTTAAAACATTCCCGAGCGAAAATGGTTTTTAATTCTGTGAAAATGTAGAGTGCCCAGTCATCAGCAAATAGTCACCAAAGCATGAAGAGAGGTCGGAAAATGTAGCTGTAACTCTTTGACACTCAGTGATTGCCTATAGTGTTCAGCCCCCAGAGGCTTTGACTAGGGAACCCTGCGCTAAAGTCACTCTGTCTTGTCTGTAGTTTATGAAATTTTGAATGTAAGACACTAAGTGGACTGCTCCTTTAATGGTGGCACCTTTATAGCTTAGGAGAAAGACAGCTACTTTTTAGAAGCTAATTGCAGTTATATTTTGTAGCTTCCACTGAAGGACTGTCATGTACTTTTATGCCTCCGAAAAGTTCATCAACTAATTTAAAATTTTTTTACACATTTTTCAGTATTCGCAGCAGGCTGCTCATCTGTCACTCTGTGTTTTGTTATTGTGAAAAAATTGTACGCTACTAAAATTTTGAATTATCGTTTTTCATCAATGGTTTCTATTTGGCCGATCTGTGTGTGTAACAGTAAACAATAACAGCAACACGTAGGGGTGGCTATTTGGGCCGTCGAACGAATGCGAAAAGTTAGGGCAGCTAGAACAGTTCAACGATTATATGAAATCAATGAATTTACGCGTGTCAGAATGTTGCAACTGGGTTCTTCTCAATCACAAGAGGCACGAGCTTTCCCAAGTCAACAACAACAACTGGCGGCAAGCGCGCCGGACAAATGTTAACACACGTAGAAGAATTGACCGACAACGTCTGTTTCGTTCCTGACAGGGCAAAGCTTATTCTTAGAGCGCTGTAACGTCAGCTGAGAACAGATCCTTGAGAATTATCTTCTTTTCTAACTGCAACAGGTTAACATCCATTCTTCATTTCTCACCGTACAATTCTAAGCTCATAATCATTTCATGCCATTCGTCCACTTTATCAGCCTTCTACATCACCATCAGGCCCCACTTTTCTATACACTTTTTAACCAAACACCGAGCAAATATAATACCCACCCTCGCAATAAAAGCTACACATCTTAGTTAACTTTTAATGCATGCATACGAACCTTTTTTAAAACGTTCACAAAAAAAAAAAAAAGTCCTCAACAAGTTGTCTCATTAGAAGCCCAGCCGTTTCAACTTTCTAATGTATAAAACGCGATCCACATTCACCAACTGCACTAACTGTCTGATGATGGCGTCGCAGCCAGTCAATACCATTCCTCAATGTTTGTCCAATGTGTGTGTGTTATCCCCCCGAATCATCGCCAGTTTTGAGCTTGGTTCGTGTTCAGTTTGGCAGTTTCCGCGACTTTGTAATTAACTTTTGTCACGACGATGCCAAGTAGTAGGAGGAGGAGAAGGAGTCCTCCTCTGACATCAAAATTTATCTCTTGGCTACATATTTTTATTTAGATTTCAATTTCTTGGCCACTTCACAAATTATTTGAAAATAATTTTAAATAATAGAAATAAGAACAGATAATAAGGAGAACACATTCATGCATGCCATGGCGTGCCAAAAGCAAACAACAACAACAACAACAAAAATGCCAAGGAATTCGTTAACGACTCGACATGCCAAAATTAATGGCATGCCTGGCAATAATTAAAACAACAAGCAGCACGAAACGAACCCAAAAGACGGAGCAAGAGAAGGGAGCTCCAAAAGCCAAAAGATGTGGCATAAAACTAGTTTCCAGCTGCTGTCAAGCAGAACAGCACAATTATATAACCAAAAAGAAAAACAAACCTGGACATTTCCAAATGCATTTTAGAGATGAGGTCCCCTCTCTCTCTCTCTCTGTACGTCACTGTCTCTTCTGTGATTTGCAAATATTTGCTCTATTGATTACCAGCCGCATTGCATTATAATTTACTGCCCAGTTTTCTCCCTCGCAGTCAGCAAATATTTTCCCTGTTGCCGTTTTCCCAATTTAATTTATCGCAAATATTCAATCAAAATAATGATGTGAAACGGGAAATGAACAGATGATTGATAAAATGTTGCATATTTAAACAGATTTGAGTCCTGGCTGCTTAAGAATGCAACTGCAATGCCAACGAACGAACAATTGCAGCCTAATTGAAAGCTAAATTGAATAAAATACACAGAAAAGAAGAGAAAAGAGTGAGAGGCGGGGGAGACAGACAGACTCTCGACACATGCTAACAAGGCAGAGCAAAAAAAAAAAAAAAAAAACTGTAGCCTACTCTATGGCGCACACTCGACACGTACAATTACAGTCACACATGTGCACGTGTGTGTGTGTGTGTGTGTAGGGCACAAGAAACTCAACAGCCAGTGCAATTGCAAAATGCTGCAGGATAATGGTAGCTGGACCCATTTGTCTGTGTACCAAAGAGAGGATGAGGGCGAGAAAATTGTGGAAAATGCAAAATTAGCATGAATACGAAATACAAGTTAAATATTTGAGCAGCCCCAAGGTGTGCTACCATGTGGATGAGCTTGTATGATGTCTGCGGCAAGCATGCGGGGAGGATTGGGGGTGCACAATCATAGAAATTGCATTTGCCATTAAAGCAAAATGGTACATGGAATAAGTTCCCTTTTTTGCCAGATAAGCAAAAACTGCAGATTGAAATTTGTTTTAATTGCAAATGATAAGCACAAAAAAAAAAATAAACGGCAATTTGCATTTGCCCAACAACCAGAAGATAATGGGTGAATGTGGTTTTCAGTTACACAAAATTCAACACGATTGTAGGCCAACAGGGTCAGAATAGCAGATCGTATAAATATATTGTAGGTTTTATTCAAGCTCTTATAGTCGGATTGGCATGTGCCGGTACCTAAAGTGAATGAATCAATGGATTAAGGCTGGGTACCAAAGATTCACATGAGCAGTATCTACTCTTCTTATTCTACTTCAGCAATAACGTCAACTCTTTTAGAATTTCTGCAGTTGCAGTTAGGTTTAAATATATTTGAGAATTTAGTAGAATAATTTCAGGACCGCAAACCCAAAATTATTATCCGAAGCTCTGGTTTGCGGGTTCGAACCAAAATTTAGGTTCGGAAATTTGAGGTTCATGCTGTTCACAATATTAATAAAAAAGAAAGTAATTTGTTCTGAAACAAATTAATTTTTGGAATAGTTTTGAAAAATTTCCCCAAAATAATTTGGAGAATCATTTAATAATCTTTGGATTCCAGGATCAACAAAAGGTTTTATGGGTGACGATTGTGTAAGAAATTCTGAAAGTCATTCTAAAATCAAATTGGCTATCATGATACCGCATCAGTCGAGCAGCATGCAGCAGGAAGATTATTGCAAAGTTATACTTGATCAGGGAGCAAGCTGTTCACACGTATTGATAGAAATTTTCTCTAAGGGAGCACCAAGTGATAATCCGACGCTAGCGCTGGAGATCTATCAAAAGCCAATTCAAATGCAACAAAATAATCTACGGCCATATGACAGAAATACCTTTGTAACTTTTCTGCATTTTCATATGACCAAACAGTAACTTGCAGGTACTTTTTAAAGCCACACACCAATAGCGCCTTCTTGTTTTCAATGTTTTTGTTATCGATGTTTTCAAATCTACCCAAATCGAGTTCATTTGTTGGCAAAAGTGAAGGAATATAGCTTTTTCTTGAACCGTTCGTTCGAAGAAAAGGCAGAACCATATTTTTAACGATTTGTTAATGTATAGTATCCAAGGAGAACTATATCGTTAAGGCATTCCTAACATCAAGCAGTCTGTCCCAAAATGCAAGCAATTCATAACCGATGTGCTGCCAAATCTGGACGAGCGTCGATAGAAAATCAGAGCTACAAAATAGTCACAACATATAATTAATGCATGTATGTACAATGTACATTGTACATATGTGTGAAAATATCTGTTATTCGGTGCAAGCAAGGTATACTAAACAAGGTAGGCGCACTCGCTCTCTCGCTCTCTTGACAACTTGTTAAATTTTAGTCAGTAAGCAACTGTTGTAAGCAAAGCATCTCCGCAGACTATTTTTTTGTATTTTACTTAGTAGCTTAGTAGGCTTTGTATTGAAATATATTACTACTCTCGCTCTCGCTCTCTTTGACACAAATTTACGAACATGATACAACTATATAAGGTATGGCATTCAGAGTTTATCGAGTACTGAAAGCTTTTGCTATAATCGAGAGAGAGAGAGAGAGAGAGAATAAAACAAAAAGAAAAGCACCCTCAGATATACAAACATATACTAAATGCATTAATAAATTTTATTGGTATTCGCCTTCTATTGAATGAATGTCACTGCCTCGAATGCCTTAATATAAGTAACCACTTTTCTTCTTTCTCCATCTTTAGGAGCACGTCTCAATGTTATGTTTCTTAAATTACATCCTAGTTCCCCAGCCAATTCACACCGAATGCGTGCCGAAGTCATGCTTCACTGTGTGTTGGAGAGACACTGTCACATTTTCGCGCTGGCTTCTTGGGGAACCCTGCTTTACGTCAGTGGCGGCCAAATGAAGAGGACAGAATAGTGTGCTTGTGTTGGTGAACAAGAGAGCTCTCACCAGAGCACAGTCTTTTTACTTGCAATTCAGTGCGCACCGACTCACACAATCCAGAGTTCGGCTCGCGTTTGCATAAAAACACGACTGATTTCGGATTCTGCAACAGTATTGGCCCGACATTTTTACAAACTATGAATAAAATAGACAAAGAAACAAAAATTAGTGCACACACAACCTTTTCAATCAAATGACAGCAACACAATGTAAATTTGGAGTCCCGAAAAGAGCTTTTTTTTCCCAGAGAGCACCTTACCTTATATAGTTGTATCATGTATACGAAGTTCTGAGAGAGCGAGTGAGCCTACCTTGTTTAGTATGCCTTGGGTGCAAGTAACAAGGCCTTTTCTTTCTTTTATATGTTTTTTTGAAAAAATAAAATACAGACTGCCTGAGGAAGACGTTACAAAAGTCGAAACTCGTAGTTGGAAAATGGAAATAAAATAATGTTTTTTATTATCATGAACCACATGATTGAGTTTTTAATGGCTTGCGCAGCGGTTAACAGATCCCAACTAACTTACAACTTATGGTGGATTTATATCGTCGTGGGTCCAATGTGGCACCATTCAACTAATTATTAGAAGGATAAGTAAAGCTATTGCAGAAGCTTCAATTGATGAATTACCGGAACCTGTTGGCTATGTGGCTGGCACACAAGTAAAGATAGCTGAAAAGCCGTTGCCAGATCCAGAGGTATATTTCTCACGGAAACAACAATAAAGCCATAAGATACAAGCTACATGTAACAACTGATTTTCACAATTAGTTATGCTTATTTTGATTTCGATTTTCATTTTAGTTGACAGTTTTGCGAATCAGCGCTTGTTTGTTGTATTATCTATTGCGTCGTGGGTAGGAAAATCAGGGGTCGGGTTGAGCGGGTAAGAAGGGCTTTTGTGGCTGCCCACCGATGCGCTTTTTGAGTAAATTCGCTATCAATACCATGTCCTCGTTATAGAGAAGGGCTATTACGTTAACTCCAACAAACCAGGTGCCATCAGATAACCATGATGTGACGTCGTCTATATATAAATACGAGAATAGCAGACAGCCTTCATTTACGGCAATATTATTGGCAAACCATTGGGATCTCCAGAATATGGGCTCTGTATCACAGTCACAGGATCTTTTAAACTACACCTGTGGCATGTGGGATTCAGTCCTTTGATTGTATTAAATCCAGCTTTAATATCAAAAGTAATCGTCTTCTCATCGTTGTCTCACCAATGTCGTTTTCACAAAACGACGCACCAAACATCAAGATTTTGGGAGTCCATTGATATTTTGAGAATCTCTTATGGATTGGCTCTCCAAATAAAGAAATTAAGCTTGTTTATAGATAGTTCATCCAAAAATGCGCTTCCTTAGTTAAAATTTCAATTAATTTTATCATTTGGACGTGTTTTTGAGTTGTGTAACTTGTCATGGTAAGGCTTACAAAAGCTAGATTAGCGGGCGTTAGCATCAACGCGACCCTTTTGAGTGACCCTTCATATCATATATTTTGATCTTGGGTTTTAAGTTTACTTTTGACTTTAAAAGAATATTCTTGATTTTCGTATATTTTTTGAGTATATAAAGCTGTGTCCAAAGCAAGATTTTACTCAAAATACTAAATAAATATTTGCCCGATCTATTAGCTTTTCACTTAAATTGGTTCATTTCCAAGGATTGAAGCATCAATATCAGCAAACTTAACTTAACTTACAACATATTTATAAAGAAGTTTTGTGGAATTCTTTCTTGTGGAAAGTACCTCCATTTCTCGATTGTAATGCCCAGATAAACAAGAAACATACATTCACGTTTGAAGTCAAGAAATAAACGATAGCTAATATTTGATTTATTTACATTTTATTTACATGCAGCCCGCTGCATTTTTATTTTATTTTTTTCTTCTCTTTTACCTTGTTTTTAATTTACTGTGGATGTTGTTGTTGTTGATTTTGTGCCTTTTTGCTTTTTTCCCTCTGCATGTTATCAGCAGACTTTGACTTTGGGGACATGTAAATAATTTATATTGTATACTTTGTTATGTGTGTAATTTATGATGGGCATACAAACACATGCGAGTTCTACTAGGTGTTATATTGGTGTCCGCGCTTCGGTCTTATCAGTATTATAGAGTGAGCTAAAAGATAGTTTTCAACTGTTGTTGGAGAACATGTGTATGGATGTAGCTTGGTTACAAAAGAAAATTCCTGATAGTTAGCACCAAGCTTGCTTTATTAAAAGAGTGACTGAATAAAGTTAAAAAATAGTCCATATTTGAATCAAGTACTACCATTCTTAATGTACTTTTGCCTTTTAAAAGCTTTCATACCAGTCAGGTCCAAATTTTATTTGTTTAAGTTTAGCAGTTTGGCCTTTGCGTTAATTACTCATTCAGTCAGTCGAACAAATATAATTCGATTTTGAACTAAAATTTCCATTGTGTATGTAAATCTGAAATTCATCCACATTCTTGGGCACACATAGTTCACACATCACATTACCCATCTCCCATTCGGAATGTTTGCTAATTACAAGCCTAGCCACAAATTGCAAATTGTCCAAAAATCCAACAGAATTTTTGTCTAGCCAATTAAAGAAGGCTTATGGCACAAACACAACAAATTTTTGCAGACAATAAATACCATTTGCATACAACAACAATGACAGTCAAAGCAAATCGTTTGTGCAAATTGGCAGCAATAAAATGATTTATATTTTACACATGTGTAAAATAATATTTGCCACCTTCGTCGCCTTGGCCCAGCATAATGCTATGCAAATAAAATGGAATTCAAATGCCTCTCTCCTGGCTGTGACCAGGTGGCAACGAAGCAACAAAATAACTTGTACAAACAGAGTTGGCCTGCATATGGGGAGTGGGAAGTGGGGGCGGGGGCGGGGGGACAGGGCCCGCTTTCTAAAAATATTTGCATTGCAAACGAAGGGGGAAGTGGGTGGGTGGGTGGAAAGGCGCAGGTGCAAAAATTAAAATAAATTTGCACGCAATTTAAAATTGAAATTTGCCAATTATTTTTTCAAACATTCAAAGTAAATACGGCTTATAAGGAATTAATTAAAGTTTTGCAAATTCGACAAGATGTTGGTTCAGCCATTGACAAACAAACAGCCAAAAGCAAACAAGGTAAATTCAGCCTCCCTCTTCCTCTCGCCGCTTTTTATCAAGTTCATAAAAGTTAATTAAATGTTTATGATCGTTTGTTTGCATCGCGGCAACTATTTTTTTCCTCTATTTGTTTCTGGGTAAAACAAATAAAATGTAAAGAAAACCACAGATAGAGAGAGAGAGAGAGAGAGAGATACCTTAGCGAAAGATTAGTGAACTGCAGTTGAAGGTTGTTATCTGGCACTAAATGTATGTACGTGCAACGAACCAAGCGACGGCCCTGAGGGGTTCGTTTCGAGTCTTCTTTGGTTCTCTTTCTCTCTGTTGGTGTAAATGCGTTGAAAAAGAAAATTGCGCACTGAGTAAACAGCAATTAGTTGTGCCTATGTGTGCGTGTGTCAGTATTTATATTGACTTGAGCTCACTAGACTGATAAGCAGCGAAATAAATACAACAAAAGGTAAAGCCCATCCAAAGAGCTTGTTAACAACGAAGCCGTGTTTTAAATGTTACTTAAGCTTACTTATCAAGTCACTAATCCAAAAGCTAGAACAGACGGCAGAAAATTAACTCACTAAAAAAATTTGTTTAATCTAACCATAAATTATCTAAAAATGAAGCCCATTCGCCTAGACAATTGTACACAGAAAAAAAAAAGATCCCCTCTAGAATATATAAATATTACATTAAATTTTTTTTAAATATTAATTTTTGGATATTCATTGATGAAGTCACATTCATCCATTTAAACTTATTTTTTTCTTTGGTGAAAAATTTTGACTTTTAGGGATAAATTTTATTATATTTTTTTAAGTCAATTTTTTTATTTTTATTTAATTTTTATTTTTTAGTAATTCTTTTTCTTGAGCCCTGAACAGAGGGAGTCATACTATGAACATTTAACGAACGTCTTGGGCATATTTTAGGAACATTTTTGCTCGCAAAATAAACGTTGATAAAAAATTTTTTTAATTTCAGTTGTTTAAAAGTAGATTCATTTGACATTAAATTAGTTCTCTGGGGATCGGAATCAAAACCTCGCAGCTACTTATTAAACGCAGGAGTCGGCATCGCAACCGTCACAGCTGTACGACTAGGGTTGTCAATATTTTTATCGATATGTCGTTATTTTTGTTGGACGTTAAGGGTTATTCCGATATGATATTTTGTATGCCGATATTGGCGATTATCGATATTTTTATAAACGATTATCAGAAAAGTTACTATGGTATAGGCGCAAATTATATGGCTAGCCTGAAAAAATCATTTGGTATTACAACTTAAAATCGCATGAACTAATCATACATATGGATTCAAAAATACGCTGCAAAAATCGTGGTCTAATACTGACGTATTAGAATCACTGAAGGCTATCGTCAGCTTATAGGAGAGCAAGGGCGGACGAATTGTTCATGCTGTCTGACAGTGCATATCGATACTTTAAATTGCACTTCGGCAAGCGTTTAAATTGTTTATATTTAAATAGCGAAATGTCTTCGGCCCCTGAGGGTATCAGGTGACAATCGCTTACTTACAGAATGACTGGAACACACTAGGTGGGGTCTTTTAAATTTTCTCTTGATATTTTTTAAGTATAATTATGCTTAGATTATAATCTGTAAAGGCCTGATTCCAGATGACATAAAAACATTTTTTATGTTGAAGTTCACATGAATAGAAACAGTTTTAACTCTTTTGAAACCTGAATGCTGTTGCAAAGCATTCTTATTTGAATGAAGTATTGTGCCGAAATAAAAATTTATGTCATCTGGAATCAGGCCTTACGTTTTTCAAGCTACTCTAGTTATTTAACTTTACATAATTTTACATGAAAAAAACACTTTTAAAAAAAAACACTTGAACTGCTTTGAAATCAGAACAATTGTAAACCTTTATTATCCGAAGTAATGTGCCCAACTAAATTTGTATCCCTTTGATTACACGCTTTTAAGGTTAAAAAAAAAAAAAACACTCTGCCTATTAAAGTTATTTGAAAAAATGTACAATGTAGTTTCAGAAAACTATTGGAAACTGTTGAAAAAATTAGATATAACGGTCTCTAAAAATCGTCACTCAGTTTTCATGGTGAAGACGTTCCCTTAAAGCTTTTCAGTTTTCTGAGCTTTAGAAAATAACGATAATATCGATATATATTGATGTTTTTTTAAGGCGATATATCAAATACAGATATTGAAAATTTGGATTTTTGATATTATCGATATAGATATTTTGAGAAATATCGACAACCCTACTGTCGACCTCGCTCGAGACATTGCGGCGAACTGCATTATTAAGGCAAAGCTTTGGAGACAGAGCTTTTTGCCAAAAGCTTTGCCCTGAATGTAATTATTGTAGAATGTAAAACATTTCTCAATGCGCGATGTTCCTACTTCTGTTGTGATTAGTGCCAGTTTTAGTAAGAAAGCTCTTTAGTGGTGTTTTTCCGTAAACGTAGGGTTTGTTCTGTGAACGACAATTCACGAACGAGATCGTTCAAATAGGAGCCCGCTTGTGCTGGGTTATGGATGGTCGTTTTTTTCTTAGTGTATAATGATATAACAATTGAAAATTTTGAGCAGACTTGCTCACTTTTATAACAGAATTTCACTTGATTTTTTGTTTTCTCTTTTCGTAATTGTCACAATTTTGAAATAAATTGATGTCGTCCATTTCCACACTAATTTTAATTGTCATAAATATTTAATATTTTTTATCCCTCTTAATTAATTTTTTTTTAACAAGTTTTTTTTTTTGGCCTTTGTGTGTTCCTTTTCTAAGTCGAGTTTTATTCTAGTTTAAAACCCAGCTGTGCAGAATTGTTCTGTAAATTTATAGTATAGATAAAACACACAAAATGAAATCGGAAGGTGGAATTTTTATTATGGGCTGAAAGAACTATCTCTGACATTTACTTTTTAAAGAAATGTTTTCATTGTTCCATACCATCACTCACTCTTTCCAGTATTGCTACGGGTATCTCGCGAATCACTTGAGTGATATTGGCTTCCAAGTCTTGAATCGTAGCTGGCTTATCGACAAAGACTTTTGACTTCACGTAACCCCACAGGAATAAGTCCAGTAGAATGATATCACATGATCTAGGCGGACAGTTGACAGATCCGGAAAGCGAAATAAGCTGCTCACCGTAATGATTTCTCAATAAAGCAATTGTTTCGCGCTATGTGTGCCAAATGTCGCTGACATCAAGGGCTTCAATTTCTGGTAACCAAAAGTCATTTATCATGGTGGGGTAGAGCTCGCCATTGACGGTTTTGTACTGTGCGGTATAATTTTTAAAGAAATACGGACCGATGATTCCAGCAGCCCATTTACCACACCAAACAGTGCATTTTTGTGGATGTAAAGGTAATTTGAGAGTCTCTTCGGCTTGCTCATCAGCCCAATTGCGACAATTTTGTTTGTTGACGTCAAATTTGTTAGAAATCTAGAAATGTACCTCGTCACTGAACAACATTTTGCGCAAAAACAGCGGATAATCATTGAGCTGTTGCAGATGGTTTGTCAATCAATCCTTAACAAAAATATGATGACAGAATGACAACAGTCACGCGTGATATCTGAAAAAAGAATATTGTAAAAAAGTCTCTTAATGAATCACCCTTTAGTTGGCAATTTCTCTGCAGGTGTCTTTTTGGTTGCTAGTTTTTGTTGTTGCGTTATCGCAGGGAAACACAAGAACGCATACATACTTGCAGTTGACTGAGTCACACTTGTAACGCACATAACGCACACTGCCCAGCAGTGTAGGAAACAAATACACAAAGAGAGCAGCACAGAGATGAAATGTCATTTCGTTTCCCCTTTTCGTCATTTCCGAGGGTGAATTATTTTTTTGACAGCCTGTAAGGAACCACATTTTTACTACTTTTAGAGTATTGCCGCTTTTTCCAAAGTTGGTATAATTTAAGGGCCTCTTACTTGCACTCGTACGAAAGTTTTTATCTTAGCAACGTGACACTATCGATTGACCTGCCAAGCGCAGCAGCGTCAAAGCTATTTTTAAAATTATTTTTTGCCCAGACCTCATGTGTGCTTGAGCACCTCACCCCATTGGCCCTAGTTGGCCTTTCTTTGTGCCTCCAAAAAAAAAAACAACAACAAAGTAGAAGAAACATATAGAAAAACACGACACAAAAGTCTTTTATAAACATAAATTTTGCCAGCCTTTAATGGTGAGCGCAACATATTTCAGTCCAAACAGCAACAGCAACAACAAATGGCAACCGCAGCTGTTGCTGTGCATTTTTGCACAATTTTTTTTTTTTTATGTATTTGGCTGCACAAATAAATTGCACATAAATCGTGGGCAACATAAATTTTACATGTTGCCAGCGTGCAGACTAAAAACAAGTTGAAATTATGTGAACGAGGCAAGCATAATTTATGCGATCAGTCCGGAATGGCAATTAAAATATTTGCGCTGCAAACAAATTTTTCTTAATTAAAAAATATTTTTCACTAATTGCAAGCAACTAGAATAGCAAGTCGAGGAGGGAGCTGCAATAAACGGCTGTCGCGAAGGTCACTAGCGGACACCCACAATAAACTGTATTATAATTGAAGTCAATACCATTAACTAATCACACTTGCGTTTTATTTACTTTTATTTTTAGCAGTCACGCGCCCGCAAAACCTCCACCAAAGCAAATAAACTGAATGCAGCCGCTGCATCAGCAACATCGCCTCGTCTAAGTCCAACGCCAGCAGCAACATTGTTGCCACAGCAATCGCCAAATACTACAACTGCAACAGTTGCCGCAGCAGGAGGAATTTTGCCCCAACAGCAATATCAACAAGCGACACAACAGCAACAGCACTTTCAACAACAACAACAGCAGCAGCAGCAACATTTACAACAGCAATACCAACAAACGTCACAACAGCAGCAGCTCTTTCAACAACAGCAGCAACAGCAGCAGCAGCAACAACAGCATCTACAGCAGCAACACGCACAACAGCCACATCAATCACAGCAGCATCATTTGCCACAGCAGCAACATCAAATTACCGCACAAATTCAAACCATGAAGGATCAACCGCAACAACCTATGGTAAATAAATCACAATATTCCAATATCAATTAAAAACATTGATATAGGCGTGCATTGACCTTCATAAAAACATTTTTGTTAGTCAATCAGAGTTCATTTCATTTCCCATTCAAGCAAAAAAACACATGCAAATGAAAGCGTGTGTGTGCGTATACGTCACACGAGACCCAATCAGTTGCAGCTGTGCACACAAAAACCAGACAACCGCACACCACACACACACACACACACTTCGTTCATTCATAAACATTTTTCGATTTTTATCAATGATTGCTAAATGTTTTCAAAAATAAAACCAGAGACCACACACGAACACACACTACACACTGGACAGACAGTCAGACAGACAGTCTCGTATGGCAGCTGTCATTGAGGTGCTAAGTGAAAAAAATATGTGTACATATAAAAAAAACGTATTAAAATTATTTGTATATTTTAATATATATTTTATTTGATTTCACTACGTGCGTGTGGGTTTCTGTGTGTGTGTGTGTGTTAATGGCCATTGTTTATTTTTCTTGCGTGCACAAATAATGTGTACAACAATTTCACTTTCATAATTTTTGCACTCATAAAAATGCAAATGAAATGAAAACGCGTCGAGATTTTTACTTGTTTGACAGACGAAACGCACACAAATTGTAGCATAATTTACGGCGCGCTAATGAACCAGCGAAAGTATTATTTTAGAGGTCAAATAATTGGTTAATTAACTGAAGGAGTATGGTTTAAGTGGAGCAAACACACTTCAAAGTTTTCTAAAGCACTGACTGCTCAATTGTTTTTGTACAGCACTTAGGCATATTTTTAGCACTGCTCTTCTATGGGCAACTGTGCCACTAATTGATACTTGTAACTTGATACTCAATACTGAGCACTCTATACTCAGTACTCAGTACGCACATAATCCATCTGCTGCTCCGACAAATGGTAAATATGTCTGACTTTGCAAAGACAAAGGCGTACTTAAAAGAATTTTTCTTTAGATTTAGTACCCCAGGCGAACGTCCGTAAAAGAGCTTCGCTTCGCTAAAATATGATCTAGTATCCTACTAGAATTATAAGAACTATTTGAATTTCATAATGTGCTTCACACAACTTCTTACCAATTGTTCTGTCCGATACAGAATTGCAAATGTTATGGATAATCTTTGCTCTTAAACTTCCAATTAGTCAATTGTTGGTATACCCTGTACCAAAAAGGCAAAGGGCAAGCATTAACAGCCGAGTCCCTGTCTCCCGAACAATTAGAGAAAACAAAAACACATATCTTCCGTAATTTTGGACCTTAATACTAAGTTAGGGAAAATATCAAATGACCAAGAGTCGAGTTACAAGCAAATCAAAAAGTACGATCACTTTGTTTTTTTTTAAAATTAAAATAGCAAATCAATCCGTTGTCTTTGATTCTTACGCTTTAAAATAGAGGATAGAAATCCATATTTTTACTAAGCGTGTGTTTCATTATGGAGTTCAGCTTAGTATGAGATGGATAGTATGCGGTCGCTCATATCAAAGATAAGGCAGTGTAGCGCCGTAAAACAAAATTTTATGTCTACAGTGTACGCATAGAAACAGTGGAGATTGAAAAACTTTGGGATTACCGTGTGAAACGAGCGATGAAAACGACCTGAGAAAATATGATGACAAACATTAACACTCTCAATGCAAAAGTTAACTGTTAACCGTAAAGTTAATTTTGTCCGCACTTCTAACTTATCAATCCATCAATATTAAGCTGGCTCAAGGTCTCGTTATGCTTGCACATAACTTTAAAAAGCAGGAACACACAAAGCAGGCTAACTGATCATACAGCAGTTTCATTGGTATCTCTTCCACATCATCAGCGATCTTTACCTACTAATACTGAAACCAAGAGCTCTTACTCCATGCCTGAGCTGCCATAACACTGTGACACATTTTTGAGCTCAAAAAAGTTGATACGGTCGAGACCAAAAATTCGAAAATTTAGGTATGTTGGTAGTAAGAAACCCTGTCTGGGTTTGGTCTTGTTAGCTGCCGTTTTCTTTTTATTGACCTTTGATACTTTTCAGCTTCAGAGTAGGATTAACGATTCCATATCTCGTAAAGTATTTTGAATTTTGCTTTTATGTCTTTAGCAAATTGTTGCACTTGGCTTGGCCTACAAAACATTTCGTTGTAGCAAATCAAAAAAATTACATCTTCGTACTTAAAATTACAAAAGATGTGCAAAAAATCCAAGTTTTCTCAACTTTTTTCCAGTTTTCCAACTTTTTCACAAGTAATATATGGGTAAAAATTGTTGCTTAGACCAAAATAAACAAACCGTTAGTACGAACAAACTTTATTTTAAGTACTCTTTCATATAGTTAAAAGCAAAACATGCTTGAAAAACTGTCATAAAAATTCGAAAATAACACAATTTATCGGTAAAAAAATAAAAAAATTAAATTTCTTTGGTTACATTTTTTAAGTTATATTTTTCACAATTTTATTGATTTAAAACAAAACAATCGAAATTTTTGATTGTGTCATTCAATTTCTACCAAAAACTGTAATCTTTTCGAATTTTTAAGGTTCAAATTATACGCACTTTGGCCCTAACTATATGAAGGACCAATCGAATGAAGTTGGTATGTTCCAACCGATTGTTTAATCTAATGCTACTACTTAGTCCTTCATGTTAATAACAATATAATAATTATTGTAACCTTCTAAGCGATATAAAGAAGTATTGTTTCCCACTTTGTGTGCTTTTGGCCGACGCCTGGGAGATAAATTAGTTCCTCTCTTTCTAAATAAAAGACCTTAAAGATGTTACCAACCTAGGAGAGACTTAACCAAGACACCTTTCTAGATGCGTCTAGGCCAACGAATAGATCTAGTTGTCTCAAGGACTGCCATGCTTGATCGGATTACTACCTTCCTAGGCTTAAAACAATAGGACTGTTTTAGTGACCTCTTTGAAAATCAATCATAGAACTTTTAGCGGGCTCCAGTTTAATAAGTTATGTTTGTTCACAAGACACACACACCACAAAGGAGGCTTGTCGACTGTATAGCTGTTTCAATAACCTTCCCGTTCTATCATCAGTAGTCTTTGCCTATCTTCTGTAAGTCGGCTGAAGCCATCTCTGCTTGTGAATTCCAAAGGCAAAACCCAACTGTTGTTGACAGAAGCTTTGAAAACGTTTGACAATCAATACCTAAATATAGACAAAGTATCAACTGATTCCGCTTAAGACTATGTTGCTTAATTTACAATTTGTTTTATTCTCTCTCCCTCTCTAACAGGCCCCCATGGCTTTCTATCCCACATGGCAGGCCGATCCGTCACAGGGCTGGCAGAATCAGTTCATACAGCAAATACCACAGAATACTCCAGCCATCACATCGCTCAACTCGTTGGATTTCCAGACCCAGTCCTATGCCTATCCATCTAATGGCTATGTGCAGACCGGACTTGGTTTCGATCCCAATTACGGACGTTCACCGTATGGTGCCCCGGTACAGCGTTACGATTTCCAGAGCCAACAGCTCTCCAGTGCACCCATCAATCAGGTGGGTTTGCAAAGCGTGGCGGGATTTGCACCCGGCACCGTTAGCTATGCCGGTCAGGTGTCCACAGCGCCTGCGCCACCAACGTCAGTGGGTTTGCAGCAGCAACAGCAGCAGCATTTGGGTGCCGCCGATCTGAACAAGACGATGTCGGGAAACGACACGCCTGGATATCCGCGGGTGAGCAGCGTGCCGCCGCGCTCACTCAATTGTAACGGGTATTCAGGCGACTACAGCGGACAACAGCAACAGCCCCAACAACAGCAGCAACAATCACAACAACCAGCAACAGCCCCCGCCACTAGTGGAGGCACCAGTACACCAGCCACGCCCACACCCACAGCCAGCAATCCAGTAGCCCAGCCAGCCTCCTCGCCCATGCTGGCAACCAATCAGCAGGCTCCAGGTCAAGCAGTGCCACAATCGCCCACACGGGTTAGTCTCATACAACAGCAACAGCCACGTCATGTCACACAATCACCCACTGGCAATGGCCTGCAGCCCTATGTGGCACCCCAACAGCAGCCGCAGCAGCAGCAGCAACAGCAGGCACAGCAGCAACATTTGTCCTCACCACCCATGCAGGACTGGAACTGGCAGCAGCAGCAGCAACAACAGCAGCAACTGGCCAGTGAGGCTTATAACCAGGGTGAGCGAGTTCATCTCAATACACGCATCAAGTCCATGATTATGCGCAAAAGCGATCCAAAGGATCCACCGCCTGATCTACAGCTACAGTCTGCCGCTACCGCAGTGCCACCTGCCCCGCAGCAACAGCAGCAGCAGCAACAACAGCAGACCGGTCATTTTTTATCGTATAGCCACCACCTCCGCCCCGAAAATGGTCCGAGCAGCATAGCCCAACAGCAGCCGCCGGGTGCTGCCGAGCCCTTAGGAGGTGGTGGCGATCAAATCTGGAAGCCACATCACGCCAACTCATTTAAGAAGCCCCCCGTGGGCGCTGGCGTTGGCTATCCGGGAGCAGCAGCAGCAGCAGCTGCGGATGCCCATTTGCAATTGCAGTTGCAACAACATCAGCCAGGACAACACACAACCATCAGCCATGCGGAGATACCACCCCAACAACAACAGCAGCAGCAGCCGTTACAGCAGCAACAACAACAACAGCCGCCTCCACCCACTCAAGCGCCGCCGGTGGTCACTCCACAGCCCAAGAAGCCTCGCAGTAGGAGCAAGGCGAGTAGAGCAGCTGCCGCCGCGGCTGAAGCAGCCGCCGAGATTGAAAGGGATCGCAATGCCACCGATCCGGGCGGTGGATTAAAACCGCTTACAGCTCATCACTATCCGCCCCCGCCTGGCAGTCAAGACTATCACGGTCAGTACATCAAAACCGAACCGGGTCTGCTGCCACCTCCCCCAGGAGGAGGACCAGTGGGTGGTCCCGGGCAACCCAATAAAATGGAGGGCTACGAGCGCAACTACCAGAACTTTATACAGTACGCAGACTTCTGCCAGAACGATGGTCAGGGTCAGCCGGTGCAGCAGCATGGTCATGGTCAGCAGGATTATGCGGGTTATCATCACAATACGGCGTACTATGGAGCCGGAGCGGGCAGCTTTCAGCAGAATTTCCAGCAAAACTTTGTGCCCGGCTATCAGCACTCGGCCTACGGTAGTCGCGGGGGTAAACCCCCGGGCCAGCCGCCACATCATGGTCACGGACACGGTCATCCGCATGGTCAGAGTATGCTGGAGCTGGAACGCAAGCCGGATACCAACAGCATTATACCACTGCCCACCAACTATGAGAAGGATATACCAGCCCATGCCTACCCCATACCACCTCATCGCTATGCCATGGGACATGGAGCACCGCCACATTTGGGACACCACGGCATGCTGGAGCCCAAGCTGGAGGATATGGGCATGTTGGGACATGGTCATGGTGCGGCGGGCTATGCCTATCTCGGTGACGGAAAGCCACTAAATAATGGCTTCTCCTGCTGTCGCCAGGGTGGCACACGTCCGCCCACGGCCGAGCACTTGAAGGATGGCAGCTGCCTGGGTTTGGGTATACAACCCAAGGAAGAGCTGCTAGACGAAGATGAGCTAGCTGAAGCGCACAATGGGGTCAAGGGAAAGTCGAAAAAACAAAAACAGGATGAAATACCCGAGATTATAGTGAAGCATGAGAAGATCAATCCCATGTTTGATACCACAGATCGTCTGGAGAAGGGCAACAAGACGGAAATACCCGAATGCGAGTGCTTTCAGTCGGATAAGAATCCACCCGAGCCGGGTACTTACTACACGCATCTGGGTAAGCTTTAGAAAAAAAAAAAAAAAAAAAAAAAAAAAAACTCACCCCTTTATTTATTTTCCAGGAACGTCCTCCTCCTTAATGGAGCTGCGTCGTGAGTTCGAGGAGCGCTGTCAACTGACGGGACGTCAATTGCGCATAGAGAAGATTGTGTACACGGGTAAAGAAGGTAAAACCTCGCAGGGTTGTCCCGTGGCCAAGTGGGTAATACGTCGTGCCGATTTGGAAGAGAAGATACTGGTGGTGGTCAAGAAGCGTCCAGGTCACAGGTAAGTCTAAGTCAACACTGAACTGAGAAACACACCTCACCCCACCCTTACCCCACAGATGTATAGCCGCCTACATAGTGGTCTGCATGGTGGCCTGGGATGGCATGCCTCGCCTAGAGGCGGACAATGCCTACAAGAATCTGATTCCCCAAGCTCAACAAGTATGGCCTGCCCACCACACGCCGCTGTGCCACCAACGAGAATCGCACCTGTGCCTGTCAAGGTGAGTTAAAACGCTGGGATAATCCCAGACCCGGCAGACTTAACGGAAACGTTTTTTTTCAGGCCTCGATCCAGAGACTTCAGGCGCCTCTTACAGCTTTGGTTGTTCATGGTCCATGTACTACAATGGCTGCAAATATGCCCGTTCCAAGACGGTACGCAAGTTCCGGCTGTCGGTAAAGAGTGAGGAGGCAGCCATCGAGGATCACATGAATCTGATAGCCACTCTGCTAGCTCCGGTCTTCAAGCAGGTCTGTCCGCGCTCCTACGACAATCAGACCAAGTACGAGCACGAAGCGTCCGACTGTCGGCTGGGTCTAGAGCCGGGCAAACCCTTCTCGGGGGTAACTGCCTGCCTGGACTTTTGTGCCCATTCGCATCGCGATCTGCACAACATGCAGGACGGTTGCACGGTGCACGTGGCCCTGCTCAAACCGAACAATCGCGATAGCCGCCTGCCCGACGATGAGCAGTTCCATGTCTTGCCACTCTATACGATGGACGGAACGGATGAGTTCGAGAGTGTGGAGGGGCAAAGGGACAAGCATCGAACTGGCGCGGTGCAAATGCTGGACAAGTGAGTGTAGTGTTGAGTTTTGAGCTAGAGAGCAGCTCTTCCGCCGCAGAACTTGCAAATAACATCTTTTGTTTCCCCTTGACAGATTTCCCTGCGAAGTACGTGTACGATCCACTCCGCTGATACCCTGCCGAAGGCATGGTAAAAAGCGTAAAGAGGACGAGGTCAATCCACCCGAAGGCGAACAAGATGCGGTAGGGGATGGCAACAGCCAGAGCAGTTCCAGCAATGGAGCTCAACAGGCTCAAGCCCAGCAGAACAGTCCGCCGCACATCAAGAAGGAGAATGGCGCCGGAGCCCCTGGAGGAGGCTCGAGTAAGCCCAACAGCAAATCCAAGTCAAAATCCAATCAGTCGAATCAATCTTGCGCCTCTACGCCTGGTTCAGCGCCGCCTTCCACGCCCTCACCACGCTGTCAGACGCCGGTGACGAACAATCCCAGTCCGGCGGGTAGCGCCTTCAGCACACCGCCCGTACACGCCGCCAATCCCAATGCCAACAATGGCCAGCAACAGGTGGCTCCCCCCGGCCAGCCCAATCAGCTGATGAGCTCCAATTCCAGCCTAATGAACATGGCCACCATGATTGACACCTTTACGGACGCGCAGTTGCAATCCAATCAGATCTCGAGCACCGTGCTGGACTCACCCTATTCCTATGACTACCAGACGGGTTCCTACATAGATTCGCGCAACTATTATGGGAATTGGCCACCGCATGCCATGGGTATGGCTCAGGGAGCTGGAGTACCACCGCCAGGTAGTGCGGCTTTGACTCCCACCACGCCCACAGCTCCTCAACTGGGTCAGCACACACTGGCAACGGCCACAGTGGCACCCACTACGGCGCCCACAGCCGCCTTACCACCCTCCGTGACGCCCACACCTGCCCAGCATGATGCCAGCAATGGGTATACGCCCAGCTACAACAACCTGACGACGCCTGCTCCAACTGAACTGCAAACACAACCAACACCTCAGCAACAACAGCAGCAACAACAACAGCAGCAACAACAGCAGCAGCAGCAACAGCAGGGAACCACAGTGGTTCCTCTGGCTGGAGCAGGGCCTGGAGAGCTCAAGAGTCGTGGTGTGATCAGCGGCGAGGAGAATCCCGACTCTACCACCCTGGTCAATCACAATTTGGCCGAGAGTAAGTTAACCGCCCTGACAGCCATGCAACCCATGACTAATCTTGCACCACTCACCACCGCCGCCGTCGCAGCCGCCAATCATCATCACCACCATCATCCGCAAGAGGGTTTTGTCAAGCCAAAGCCACCGCCCAGTGATTATCAATACACCACGCAGTACCCCAACAACTATCAGATGTACCCGCCGCCACCACCGCCACATTCGGCCTACTCCGCCTATGATGCGTACCAGAACATGAACTACAATTACGGGTATCACCATCAGGCGTATACACCGTACGGCATGTATCCACAACAGACGCCACCGCCCACACCGCCCTCGCCCAATTGGAATGTGTATGGGCATCATCAGGGTGGTTCGGGTGGAGCGGCCGGGTATGCAGGTCCAGGACCCACGGCTGGATCTGGAGGCTCACTCATTACCTCACATGGTTCGGTACCTCCAAGTAGTATAAACCTGCAGAAGCCTGCGTTAGCCTCGCCTGCTGCTCTCCACCAACAACAACAACAGCAGCAGCAGCAACAACAACAGCAGCAACAGCAGCAGCAGCAACAACAGCAGCAGCAGCAGCAACTGGCGCCCACACCACCTCAAACCATCTTGCCTGATCTCAGCAATGGAGCTGGCCAGCTGGCCCCGCCCAGCGTTGAGCCAGTGGTAACACCCACTGCCACGCCCACCTCCGCTGTACCACCACCGCCCAGTGAAATGTCCAACTCAAGCGACGCCAACGGCTCCAACTCAGTTGGTGGCGTAGTCAACCCCAGTCAGGAGATGCCCGCCAGCACCAACTCGAGCAAAATCGAACCCATTGGCGAGGTGGCCGAGATCAATGAGAATATCGAGGCCTTCCAGGACCCGCAAATGGGTGGTGTGGCCATTGCCCTGAATCATGGCAGTGTCCTAATTGAGTGTGCCAAGCACGAGATGCATGCCACCACCGCAGTGCGTAGACCGGATCGCCATCATCCCACACGGATGACGTTGATCTTCTATCAGCACCGGAACTTGAATCGCTCGCATCATGGCATCGATGAGTGGGAGGAGAAGATGCGTGTAAAGAAAATCAACACGGATCTCGACAACAAAGCCAAAGAAGAGCGCGAACGTCTGCTAAAGAAGGCAGCCGGCGAGGATCTGGATGAGCTGGACGAGGATATGCACGATGAGCCGCCGCCACCCATAGTGGTGGTGAAAAAGGAAAGCAATGGCAATCAGCTGAAGAACGGAGCCAGCGGCAGTAAAAAGAAAAAGAGCAGCAGTGCGGCCGAAGCCAAGAAGAACCAATCCTCCGCTGAACAGCAGCCAAAAAACGAGAAAGTTGCCCTCCACGCACCAACACTAACAACAACGTCGTGGACGACCCTGTTCCCTATGCATCCATGTGTGGTTACGGGGCCCTATCAGGAGGGCAATAGCAGTCCAACCTCGTCCACGAATGGCAATGGCAATACCCAGGCAGCGGGCCAGCCCACGCAGCCGCAACAGCAGCAGCAACAGCAGCAGCAGCAGCAGCTGCAGCCTCCGCCGACTTGAATGTTTACCGAAGGTTAAGGTCCTACTACCCTTGGTAAAAGCCCAACCCCCAACTTAGTTCCACAAACACACACACACACACACACCTGCTGCGCCGCCGCCGCCTGGTTAGAGCTCTAATCTTAAGCCCACACACAACTGACTGAAATTCTCTCTCTCAACTATAAAAAAAGGAAAAAAAAAGAATTGAAATTATTTTTGTAAATGCGTCTGATTTCGTGTGCCATACAAAGGAGAGGAGGAAAACAGTTGGCGCTGCACCATTCCACACACACACACACATAGGAATACCCTTTAGTTAAATGACTTAATTTTTCAGTCTACACTACAAACAACAAACTACAGAACTACAAAAACAAAACTACTAAACAAATTTTTGCTAAGAGTTAGTGGAAGTTGATAAAAACAAAACAAAAAGATCATTGCCAAAAGTACAAATAAACCATTTTTTAAAGCTACTAAACAAAAGAAGAGAAAGCTAAAAAGAATTTCGCAAGACATACAAAAATAGTGGGTAACTAAAACGAAAAACAAAAACAAGTTTTTACTAAACAAAACAAGCTAAACAACATTTTTTTTTGACACAATTTGACTATCGTTTGAGACTTTTAAGTGAGTCAGCACATGAGAGCCATTAATTCTGATTGACCTTAAACCGAACCTAACCCTTCAAAAACTGGGTTCAAGAAATGAAGTAACTTCCTTTTATAGAAACTTATATTGTTTTTTGAGAATTGAGAATAAAAATTGCAAAACTAACCTCGCATATTTAGGAACACAAAAGTTTGAGAATCTAAGTTTTCATTAGAAACCATGGAAGATATAAATAATGAAAATGGCAAAGCTAAAGCTGATCATATCAGTGTTTTTTTTAACGGATAAGCTTAAATTCCACGAAAAGTTATACAAAAAAGAGCCAAAACTTGTTCGAACCGAAAGGGTTTAAGCTAGAGTAAGGCGCTTCGCTATCTACTGTGCATACAAAAGTGCTCAGCAGCAGCGCAGTCAGACACTGACAGTATACTGCGTGTCAATGGCTACACACACACACGCAATGCCAAAATAGGGCCTGGGTTAAGCCTTTGTTTTCAGTTTTCAGTTCTATTTTACCTACAAAGATAGATAAAGCAAATGAACCCTAAATTATATTTTTAAACGAACAATTTTGATCAAAATGAACCCTAAATTATTTTAAGGAACAATGTTTTGATCCGAGTTCTTGAATTGCTTGATTATGGTTTTATTTGAAACAGAAATTGCTCCGAGGATTAAATTCTTAATTTCAAAACTTCTTCTTCTTCTTGATTGGCCATCACAACCGTTTGACGGTCTCGGTCGCTGCCAGCTCCGTGCGAGCTGGCACCAGTTGTTCACACCAAGCTTGAAAATGTCTTTCCGCACCTGGTCGTTCCATCTTACCTTGCCTTGTCCCAGTACTTTCGCATTCCTCTTGCAGACCCTTTTTGCTGGAGCTTGTTTGTCCATTCGGGTAACATGTCCTAGCCAGCGCAGCCGCTGTTGCTTTATGCGCTTGACTAGACTAGTATCCCCATCCCAGCGGCGCAAATTGCCATTACAAAATGGGTTACTCCTGCGTTACTTTGCCATCAGTATAAAGGAAATACTCCCATACAATCTGCATTACTTTGTAAACGGGGTGCGCACAGCCTACATTACTAGTAATAAAGGATGTATGCCAGAGCCGACCTGTCATCGGATTCCCATTACGAATGCGTACCTTATTTTTAAAATTGTAATGCAGAATGTTCGCAGTCTGTTTGTTTTCGATTATTATCTCTCTAGCGAAAAGCAGCGATTGTAGTGCATTACTTTTTCGACAGGCGTAATGCATATTTTCGACAGAACACTTTGAGCTCTGCGCCGCTGGGATAGAGCTCATACAGTTCGTCATTCTTTCGGATGCGAAAATCCGAAGAATCTTTCGCTCGAAAACGTCAATCGCAGCCTCATCCGCTGATGATATTACCCATGCTTCTGCGCCGTATTGCAGGACTGGGATGATAAGCGACTTGTATATTATTTTCTTTCTTCGAGTGAGGTCCCTGCTAGTAGCATCTGTTTGCGAGCGTGATGGAATTTCAAAACCTATTTTTGTATATTTGCAGTTAAGTCCAAAAATTTCCCAAATTGTACTTATCAATCTTCATCAGAGCTTATTCATGTGTATAGAATTATACACTTTTAGTGAGCACGATTGTAAGTTTGAATTTGTACTGTCTCACTTGGTCGAATGAGTTGCTTTTTATTAAGAATATCTCCTCCGTTTCCTCCGTTTACATGCGTGTGTATAAATCACATGCGTACGTCTGAAGGGTAGTTTCCCACACAATGCACGTCAAGTGGTCCCACGACTGTTCGACCCTTTCAAATGGTGGAGCGATCCTCGTCTGTGTTGCTATTAATATTTAATGCTATTACAAAAAGTGACATGTTTATGACATAGGCTGAGTTATATAAATATGAGATTAAAACTCCGAGGGCCTAAAATGCGACAGTCACTCATCCAGTATTTGACTTCTAACTCAACGTTAGGATCGTGGTCGAGTCTCATGTTCATCATTTTTTCTCTTACAATTTTTAGATCGAATGCCATTTCGGGTGCCTAGGAATTCTCTAGATAATCTTTGATAATTTTGAACTACAAAATTTGTTTGGTATACAAAACCAATAACGTTTCCAAGAAGCTTTTTTTGACCAAACCGAATATAAGAAAAATTAAGGGAACCAATTCGGATATAAGACTTTCCGGTTCAAACAACTGTCACAGCTTTGTATCTTTCGGTTTTTTTTCTTGGTTGCGTTTGTGCTTTCAAATTTAACACACAAGAGAAGGGTTAGGAAGCTTAATAAATAGCTGTTTGCTCTCTTGGCACAAGCCTTGGTATGCATTCGGCTCGTGTCGGGGTGAATAGCGAAATGTGTTCGGCCCCTGCGGGCCAGGCGTGGCCATCACTGTTATAGATTCAATGGCAATTCCTTAAAGAAAACTTTCTTTCACCCAGCCATTTTCAAAAATTTAGGGATCCTTTACGGTTAAGGGTTTGGAAAGTTATTAGTTTCTTACCGTTTACAAATCTGCTTCAGAGTGTAAGAGTTACCTATGCCAATTCTTAAATAAAAAACAAAAGAAGGGAGAGTCATGTCTAATACACTGAATAGAATATCCTGATTAGATCACGCATGGTAAAAAATTCCTCGTTCAAGTGTTTAGGGCAAAAGAATGTTCCTCATGTCAAGGGGAATAGACAAGAAATCTTTCAACCCAGGCTGCAAAACTTTTAAAACTCTACTAAAGGTTCGGTCCGATAGTTCAATCCCTATTGAAAATCGAAAATTCGCTACGCGGAATGCCAAAAACGTTTGGCTTAAACAGGCTCATTTGTAGGTTCAGCATTAATGGCTAAGTAGAAAACTTCCACTAGTTTCAAACGAATTCAAATTGCTTAGACAGCAAATGCCGCCACTTACTTGTGAAGTATTATCCATCCTTTAGATGCTCCGCAAGTCAGTTATCCGGCATTTGCTATTTGAGTCCATGATTAACTGATTTACACAATACACAAACCACACACACAAAAAGAAGTCGAAAGAAAGTTATGTATTTTTTTTTGAGCAGAAAAATCACAGCGTGCGCGTATAGGGGCAGCATTTTAAGCTAAGCACATCACACACACACACACACACCTAACTAGAGAGGAGAAAGCATCAGAGCAGCAAGACATTTTAAGTAAAAACAAAACATTTAATAATAATTTAAACTAAGTTTAAGCAAAAACCAACATAAACTATATATTTATTTAAAGGCAAACTGAAAATGTGCTGTAAATTTCATACACTTTCCCCACACTCCCTACCCCTCCTCCCCCAAAAAGACTCGAAACCAAGCAAGTATTAAGCACTCTACAACAACAACAACAAGAAATGATTTGCCTAATTTTTGTAAAAAGCAAAAATTCAATTGATTTGTTTCCATCCAAAAGATAAAACTGAAAACTGAAAAATGTGGCAGCGCAACAACTGAATTTCAAATCAAATTTAGTCTTACAAAAACAAAAATAAAAAGAATATTTTTTGCACAAAAAAATAATGGTTATTAATAATTTGAAATTTGATGATGATGATGATTGTATTGTATGATGTTTAATTCTAAGGCAGCGAAGAAGACTTTTGAGCAACAAGAAAAAACATGTTTTGATAAATATTTAAATGTTTATATAGTATATATAAATTAATGATAATTGATTGATATACGCAAGCCAACCAACCAACAACCATAACTAATTATAGTTTGTAAATGCTTTTTTTAAATGATTTTCGAAATAAAAAGCAAAGAGAAATAACGTTTTTGCCATTATTAAGTTATTACCAGAAGAGACAACACGCGAGTTTTTATTTAATGTAAGTTTTGAGTTTATTTTGCGGGGCGCGCAGCAGATGAAAATTATTGCATATACCTAAGTATAAATATATACTATAAATATTGGCAAAAAAAAACAAAAACAAAAAACACACACACTGATAAGGCACGCAAAGAGAAGAGCGTTGATATACATATTGTAAAACGTATATGGAAACAAAAAAAAATGCAAAAAAAAACATAAATTATATTTATTTAAAGTACGCGTATTGAAAGCAAACAGATATTAATATTAAATAAAACGAAAACCAAGTTAAACAAAGGCATTTTTTTACTCTTTAATAGGGACCAACTGAATCAAGAAGTGCAGCCCAGGCACATCTCTTGGAATGTTTGTGCGTTTTGAGTCGTTTTCTTACTCTAAACTAACTTCTCTATCGTATTTACATTTACATTTCTTAAGTACATGGCAAGTGTAGACTTATTTTCGGGGCTACAGATCAAGCGTTAGATCTTTATCGTAGTTATCCAGCGCCGTTTTGTTAAAGCTACCAAAATTCCATTGCATAAACTTATTACTCTCATTGCACTGATTCACCACCAGCTCCTGGGAGAAGGGCAACAATTCTAGGCATCGTTTTCGATCCTTGCCATGTAAAATACTGAAATGAAATGAAAATTCATAAGTTTACAAGAAAGTTACAAGTTTTACTGCAACTTACAGTTTTTTGTGATAGTCATAGTACCAATACTGATTGCCCTGCTGCCCATGACAATCCCACAGCCAAACCGGCGCATTGGCGTCCCAAATCTGTACATCCAGGCAGTCCTTTTTACGTCGCTGGCGTATATCACGTTTCCAGCTCAATTGCCAGAATTGATTGCGTTGCGGTTTCTCCAAGTCATTGGCACAGCTATACATGCCCATACGATTGTGTTTATGCCTGCCATGGGTGTCCACACACATTTGCGGATCGCCCAGATTCTGTATGGCTCCACTGGCATAGTCGGGCGGATCGACGGGTGGATAGGTCTTCATCAAATCAAAGGCCACATTCTCCATAAACCATTTAAATGATTTGCATTTCAGTTTCGTTCTAATGGCCTTCTGGGCCGTCAAATCACCAGCATCAGTTCGCTCATAGATGCCATCGCCGTGATCGTATAAATACTTTTTGTAATCATCCATCCAGACCTCGGCCACACGTTTGTAGTTCTGCAAAAGGATAAGTATATTGGGTTTTGGTTATTCTAAGGAATTGGGGTGTTTGGGGTGATAAGATGTCCAGGTCTTAATGTCATTGGTCACAAACATATCTTTCTAAATCGTAATTTTCTGAAAGTAAACTCAGCAAAACCAGCACGGAACCTCCACAGCAGAAATCTGCACGAGTGCAACAACGCAACTACAAGTTCACCGCATTCGTACTGCAAAAATGTCATAACACTATACTTTCACAAGAAGAGCGAGTGTTGATGGAATTACCCCAAAAACGCTCATTGTATTTCCCCTCTCTCTCTCATTTGTCTCTCTTTCTTGAGATAACAGCAACAACTATACGGGATTTGCCGTTGCTTTTTTGAGTTCAAGCTATACATACATTCTTATGTTTTTACTTGTGTGTGGCTGTGGCATGCTGTGCCTTTAATACAGAAACAACCACTTCGATAGATGAACAGTTGCAAAAATACCAATAACAGAAAGAGTGTGTGTCTGACTCGACAGTAAAATTTCGACTGTCAGTCACACCGCATACGCATTTAAAGCGAGTATTGAGGCAGTCAAAAAAACAGGCACTCTTGCAGATCTCTGCTCAACACTAATTAAGCTTTGTCGTCTATAACAAATACCAATATATTTTTTGGATACTTTCTTTAGCGAATCATTTAATACTTTTCTTTAGACCAGAGCCGGATAAATCGAGGGGTAGAAAAATATATCCATCTCTCTTTGAAACTCACTGATGCATGACTTCGGCAAGCATTTGGTGTGAATTCCAGAACGACTGCCCGGTGGCTTGGGCTGCGGGTCTACTTTGGCAAAAAAAAACAAAGTTATAGTAAGACACTTGTGGCACCAAAATGTAAAGAATCCCTACCGTTTACGAATATCTCGTAATCCTGACGTGCTGGGGAAAACGGACAATATATTTGAATTCAGCGACCAAAATATATTTGTCTACTCTGTTGCAAAAGTTGACCCTTTTTGTAAACTTGTGTTATGGATGCACAAGACTAGGCAAAGGCTATTTGGGAAATGTTCGCGCGCATACTATTTGGTGTTCCCACATAAGGCAAATAAAATGGGCAAATATTTCAGCTGGCGCGTTAGTGCTGACCATTTTCATGACGAGGATATTATGTGGAAAGTGCTAGTGCAATGTAACACATCAATGGCCATAAAATAAACAATTTATTTATATAAAATAAATATACAGGAGTGCCAGGTAAAGATGGAGATGTGCCGAGCTTGAATCCAAGCATCAGAGCAACAATTGCTTTATGGGCCAAATGCAGCTTAAACCGAGGTGGCGAGTTTTTAAGGAGTTCAAGTTAATTTTCAATTATTTGCCACTGCTCCCTCCCGCCCCGCAATTTTGAAAACGTCATATCTCCCACAGTTTTGTAGATAGACGTTTATTAACAATGCAACCTGTTTGAAAGATAGAACCTTAGTCGTACTAAGGCGACTAAGTATTCGCTTTGACGTAAAATGATATAAGATCGAATGAGCGGTTCTCAAATTATAATTAAATAAGTGAATCGGAATTGTTCAATGATTTCGCTACCAAAAACGGACTGTGTTATTCTTCTTTTAATTTCAGAACCTCTTTTACCTTCATACAGCCCTCTTATGGCAAAATAAATCGCCCGAATTTTTTGATCTTTCTCTAAAAATCACAGCTCTTCCCAATTCCGAACAATCGAATTCGGAAATAGGAACAGGCCTGATTGTTCATGGGTACTCAATATACTTAACCGATCTTAAAATGAGGAAATATCTCTAGATAAAAACCTTTTCAGCTCTATATACAGGGGTGCCTAAGAAATCTCTAGAGATTTTCGTATAAACGATGATACTTCGAACTAAACTGGAACTACTTTATTTGCAAAGTGCCAAGAATCAGACCGCCTACTAGATTATGTGAAAGGAAAACCGTACGCATCAAATCTACTTGGCTTTGAACAGGCGGTTTCAAATCGCTCAACTTTGGTCATCTAATTTAGTAGACGGGCATATTTGAGCCCTTAAACATATAAATTCAAACAGCTTTAATATGAAATGCTAATGTTTATACGAAAACCTCTAGAGATTTGTGGAACACACCCGATAGACTCTCGGCTGTTGATGCTGATCAAGAATATATATGGTTTATGGATTGCACAAACTTAATAAACTAATTAATATAATCTGTGTATCTTTGGTAGGTAGTATTAATTATATCGGAATTCGATTTGAAGACATGGAACTTAACCAAGTCTCTTCTAACTGGCCTAAAGTTTAAAGAAATCATTTCGCACCGTTCCTAAGCCAATATTGGAAATAGTTTCTTTGACACAAGTTGGGAGTCAGTTTTTTTTTATGTATCAGGACCTTTCAGTTGACGCTCATCTTTGTAAAGCCTGCTTATACCTTCAGATTGGTTGTGCGTTAGGCGTATTCAAATTTATCAGCGGTGTCAGAAATCTCTTCCAACCAAATTCCAACCCAAAAACCAATTCTCGGTGTCACAGAAATCTCTTTTCGGTTGATTTCAAATCTCTCGTGTTTTGTCGGGAGATTTAGCTAAATTCACCAACCAAACAATTTCGATATGCAAAATTAGTTTTGGAAATGTGAACAACATTATTTTTCTGGATAGGTTGCATCAAATTAATTAAATATTTTATTTGTTTTAATATTAATATTTGCGTTTCAATAAAAACCCTCCTAGTGCTGCGTAACAATTAAAACCTGCCAACCACAGTGCCCTCTCACCAACAAGGGCTTAGAGTTGTCAAGTTATATTTTATGATTGGCGCAAAAATATTTTTTAAATTTTGCATCTTATTTTTTGGAGAATATAACTTAAATTTGAATTATAATTTAAAAAATGCATCATAAAACATATAACACTATCAAAAAATTGCATTAACAGGCATGTTCTCAATTCCACTTCCACGGCAACTTTTCGAAAGTGGAATCGATTCATGTTCTCGCAACACCAAAACAAAAAAGTTTTTCGTTTTAAAAAGTAATGCCTGTTGGTCGGTGGAATGAAAAGTAAATTTCAGTTGCTAGATGTTCATAAAGTGAATTTTCCTTAATTCTGTGATCAATTTAGAAATTGTTAGTGAAATTTAATTTGCATTCGTGTCTTTAATTGATTTATAAAGAATTTTTGATTTCTCTCTTGTAGTATCTAGTGCCATTCTCGCTTGTTCCAGTGATTTGCAAAAAGTAAAACGAAAACAATTTCATTCGGAATTGAGAACCCAAAAAAAAACCGAAGTGGAATTGCGCGATTTACTTTTCAAAAAGTAGTGGAATTGAGAACATGCCTGTAAAACATCAAATTAACTCATAACTAGAAGATGGGAAATTTTTTTGCGAGAAAGGGCAACCCCTGTTAACAGATTGGATAGAAATGGGCCATTAGCATGGACACAAACCTTCCAACTCGATTTTCATAAAGGAAAACGAAATCTCTTGAAGTTCTGGGACACCGACGGATTTTTTGAGCGTTTTGCAAACCAACCAAGGGCAAAATCTCTAGAGATTTCTGATTTCACCCTTGTATATGGTACTCCACGGGGGGATACCAATTGAATAAAAAATACTCAATAAAAATAAAGTCAATGTCTAAAATCGAGGATTTATGGGGTTTTTGATAAACTTCAAAAATACTCATCCTAGGTGAGTCAAATGTAATAGCGACCCGGCTCCCTTTCGTCCATACATTAAAAAGCCCCACGACAGCTTTTAAAACAGGTCTCCATAAAACAGTTGATTTGTAACTTAAGGAGCTTCTGTAGGCAAATGTTTATAGCTGTCAATTACCTCTTATGTTAATTGTCGATTTTTTTAATCCAAAATGTGATGAAAGAATTAAATTTTCCATTTGCCATAAATTCTAGATTTTAGACTTTGACTTCAATGATGCGGGTCGTATTTTCGAGTAAATGATTTAACAATGTGACTGTTTTAGTGACCTCTTAGTATATAATGGAAATTTATGGAAAACTTGAATATCTAAAGAATAAAACGTGTTAAACCTAATCCATTAAGGCCATTTTCGACCATCTAGGTCGAAAGTTGTCGAAGTTAACGGCAGAGATTGACTCCATACAAAGAATTACTATTTAAAATTTTATTATATTAAAACCTTTTACCTTTTCATTTCTTACTCCATACAAAGAATTACTATTTAAAATTTTATATTGTACTCCACGCCCTCTTTAGGCTACACCATTGCACCTAGCTTCCCAATTTATGGAAAACTTGAATATCAGAAGCATAACACCGGATTAACCTAATCCATTATGGCCATTTTCATCCGCCTAGGTCGAAAGTTGTCGAAGTTAACGGCAGAGATTGACTCCATACAAAGAATTACTATTTAAAATTTTATATTGTACTCCACGCCCTCTTTCTACGCACTTGCACCTAGCTCCCATTAATATTTATAATCATGAACTTGTAGCAGGCTCCAGGTCAATCAGTTTGTTTTTTGTTCATAATAGCTATTTCATGAATTATCACAATTCAATCATCAGCAATCTTTGCCTATCTTCAGTGAGTTAGCAGAGGCTATTCTTGAACCACTTAAGCCTTTTTAAATTAAGGTTTGAAATAAGCTTTGAAAAATAATCACCCGTGCTCCCAAACCTAATTCGTAGGTAAACTACTGCTTGCCTAAATTGAATCAAATATATTCTTACCTTATGCAAATAATCTCCACTCCTTGGACTTGGCACATGATTCCTTGGTCCTCGATATATATGTCCAATTCGTGAGCACGGGGCATCATACATTTCACCACCACACATCCAGATTTTGAAACTCAATTCATACTGCTCGCCTCCCCAAATGTCCAGTCCTTCATCATATCCACCCAATTCCCAAAAGAATTCTGTGGATATGGCAAACAAACCCCCAGCCATCACAGGACTCTTGAAAGGCTCCGACGGATGTTTTAAATCCTCGGGTAGCAAAGGCAAACGTTTGTAGAAAAACTCCCAATCGAAGGCACCGCGTGCTCCCTCGTCCTGGGCGCGATAATTGAATGTGGAATGATCGATGACATCAATAAAGGGACAGACAGCGGTGCGCTTATTTAGAGCAATGGGTTCCAGTAGTGGTGGTAGCCAGTTATAGTTGGCCTCAACATGCGAGTCCAAGAAAATCAATACATCGGCAGTGGCATTACGGGCACCAGCCGAACGGGCACCAATTAGACCTGTGCGTTGTGGCAGACGTACAACGCGTACGATTTTGAAATGCTCGCGTATGTAGTCCTCCAGAGGTTTGAACAGATAGGCACGATCACTGTAATCATCCACTAAAATAATCTCCTTAAGTAGTTCAGGAGGTGAGCGATTTATCAAGCTATGCACGGAACGCATTAAGACACTGAGGTATTCATTATAAAAGATGATGACCACACTAACTGTGGGCAGCTTGGCCAAATATTCTTTCTTGCGACAGCTGAAAAGGGAGAGTTAGTGAACAAGAAGGGAATCAAATTGGGCAAAACTTACGATTTGTGTCTGATATCGGCCACTGAACGATTCACCGAAATGGAGTCGGAGAGCAGGGCATTAAAGCCATTCTCCAGAGACATTTTACGCTCCAGTTCACGTTGATTCTCATCCTCCAATTTGGCCGCCAGACCCTGCTCACCTATACCCACACGTTCTTCATCTCTGGACATGGCCGTATAATCGTGCCAGTCCTTTTTCATGGAATTATCGGACGGAGGAGCCATCTGGAGCTCTTCATTGGGCTGCTGGGCGGGATCATCATTGACCGGGCGTTCGTTCTTTACACGAACATTATTATTATAAACGTAGTCTTCCTCCTCTGCTTGATTAATAATTGGCTGATCGGCATGTCTGGGAGCCACCACCTGCTGCTGTGGCTCTAATTGGCCGGTTAAGGCGGCTTTTGCGGCTGCTGCCGCTGATTCGGGTTCAGGCGCAATGCCATGATGCACGGGCTTGTTGGTATAGGGACTGGACGAGATCCAGCTGGTGATTAGCACAAATAGGGTAAGCGATATCAATAACAACAGAATGGACTTGACCATCCATTTGAAATTCGGTCTACGCATCTTGTACCCCAAAATCAATACGGCTGGGTACGTGTCAAGGTAAGATGATGGATGTGCATGGGCAACAACTACCACAACTACAGCTGCCTCTTGCGTGTGTTAGCTCAGGTGTCTGCCAGAGTCAAGAAAAAAACTGCTGCTGCTGGTGCTGATACGTACGTGGTTTGCCCAAGCACTGAAACGATAGAAAAAACAGACATTATAATTAAACAACCAACAACATGGAGAGCTGATAAGCGTGCGCCACTGAAGACATTTTCAGCTATTTCCACCACAGTTGAGATAAAACTTTGAAGTACTTCCTGTAGCTCTCCAGAGCAGCCCCTAAAAATTGCTCTAACAAACTTTTTTTAATTGTTTTTGTTTATTACAGGGAAAACGTCATCAGCGGCAGCTGCCTTATCAGGGCCAGGGCTTTACCGCTACTTCACTTATGACTGTACCTGTCAAATGGAGTTGTCGTGACTAATCCAAATTGTTTTTTTATTTCTAAATTATTGTTATCAACTAATTGGAAAAACTGCTCCACGTCCACAATAAATCAGTCTTGTTACTTTTATTTCTTCTTTGGCTACGAAATTGGCTGCAATGCGCGCACAGCTGATCAGTGTGGCCATAAGTAGTATACCATAAAAATACACAAATGTATATATTTAAAAAAGTAAACAATTTTGTTTTGATGATGGTTTTGTTTTCAGATGGCCTTTAAATTGATGTGCATTAAGACAAGCGCTAGCAGCTTTAGCAGATCAGCATCAGACGGCACCTTCAAGCAGAATGTTAAAGCTAATGCAACAAGCGGTGACAAAAGCCGTTACATACAGTGAGTCAAAAAGTATTAATGGATGTGAAGATTTTCTCTCTATAGTTTTCCCGCTTCTCCAGGGTTAGCTTTTTTAAATAGGGGAAATATTACACTCTCCCTAAAGCAGGATGGAATTTCAGCCGTCGAAAAAGAATCGCGTTAAAAGTTGTCGTCATCTGGTCAATGCAATTAATGAGACATGCTTAAAAAATGCGTTGAATGCGATCGATTTCAGGGGTTTTGTTTAATTTTGCTTTTCGTATTGCTATGTTCACCTCCGACGACGTAATGGGTGCATCAAGAATTTCGTCTATGATACTCATACGCATTAAGATTCAATTGTGGGACTAGTTGAAACTAAACAGTAGGGACTAAAATGAGCTGCAAGTTGGTCTGCACTTAATTGAATTGGTTGGCGTGAAGCGTCTCCGTTTAACTTCGTTGCGAGCTGTCAGAAAGATTTGATAGAACGCACGTTTGCAATTTCAATTTTTTACGCAGGTAAAGAATGTGCGTTGCTTTTCTTTGCACATATTATTGTATATATTGGAATTTGATAACTTGATCTAGTTTCGTCGTGTTAAGATTTCTGGCTACTTTAGGAGGCGGGAAAGACTCCAGTATTAAATTTTCGCGGTCTCTCATCGAACCATGGCTCTTTGAGGATGATGCTTGGGCATGCTGCATACATTGCGCTGCCTGGTATATGCATTCGGTGATCTTTTTCGCGGATAAAACTGGTTGGTTAATCGAGTTTAATAGCAAGACTTTTTGTAACTTTGCTATTTTAACAAACGTATATTAAACACACTCGACATTCATAAGGCGACCTGGAAGTCCCTGATCAACGAACACGAAATCAGATTGATCACGTTGGGATCGACGGAAGGCACCTGCTCTTGAAAAACTAGACGAGGTGCGATTCGAGGAGCCAACATAGACTCGATCACTGCCTGGTTGCAGCCAAGGTACGCACGCGGCTGTGTGGCACGCTCTGGCACACGTGAAAAGCTAAACGTCGAGAAGCTGCAATCACAAGGGTACCTGAAGACTACAAAGCCAAACTCGCCCAACTGCTCAGGGAAACCTCCCCATCTTCTTCCGATACATGCGAACAGTGGAATCGAACACTCACACTCCATGAGTACGGCTGCCAAGAAAATAGTGTACTCCGAGTCCCCTCGAAGTCGGACTCGGTAGAGATAGACCCCCGAACAACAGGAAGTCTGCTTAGTCATACAAAGGCTAAAGAACAATAAACCACCAGAACGCTGATGAGCCGCCCGCTGAATTGTTCAAGGCTGGAGGGGAAGAATTGGTAAGGTGCATGCACTTACTTCTTTGCTGTATATGGGTTGACGAAAGCATGCCCGACAATTAATCTAAGTGTTCTATGCCCAATCTTTAAAAAAGGAGACTCTGCAGTTTGCGCTAACCACTGCGGGATCAGTCTCCTCCCATTGCATATAAGGTTCTGTCAAAGCATTATTTGTAGAACGTCTAAAAGCCGCTTATTAACACACTGATTGGACCTATCATGTCGCTTTAACCCGGTAATCCACTAAGACCAGATATTCACATCATGACAAATCCTGGAGAAGACCTATGAGAGAGGCATCAACACACACCATCTATTTGTTGATTATAAAATCAGCCTTCGACACGCCGATAAGGTCAAGGCTCTTCGAAGCCCCACCAACCCTTGCAATACCAGCATAGTACCTATCGTCTTTGCAGATGACGCTGAGAAGTACACAAAGCTCCGTCAAAATAGGAAAGAACCTTTCCGAACCATTTGATACCAAGAGAGGTTTTAGGCAGGGCGATACCTTATCGTCTGACTTCTTCAATCTAATGATGGAATATATACTGCGCCGGTGCCCACATGCCAACAGAACGGGCGCCTTTATTTATAAAGATCTAATGCTATATGCCGATGATATCGACATCACCGGCAAAAAACGAACGGGCGGTAAGCAGGGCGTTTTCAGAGATTGAGAGGCAGTCAGAACTGATGGGTTTGGCGGTAAATGAGGACAAGACGAAATACCTTGTATCCGCGGACAAAAAGTCCTTGCGTCTTGACAATTTGTTACAATAGAGAATACAACTTTAAAGTTCTCGAGGATTTTGTTTACCTCGGAACGACGATAACCAGCGACAACAACATCAGTCTGGAAACCCGACTAAGGATCACTTTTGCAAAACCGATGCTTCTACGGGCTAAGTAGAGAGCTCAAGAGCAGAGACCCTCAACGAAGAACAAAATTAGCCCTATACAAGCCGTAATCATCCCAGTCCTGCAATACGGCGCAGAAGCATGGACAATGAACAATCTTCGAGGATTTATGGACCTTTAAAAGTTGGCGATGATATCCGCATTCGAAAAATGACGAACTATATGAGTGGGGCAGTATTTGTCTGGTCAAGCTTATAAAGCAAACAGCGGCTGTGCTGGTTAGGACATGTCAACAGGATGGACGAAGAAGCTCCCAGTAAGGAAAAGCTTTTTTTCGGAAGGGGGTGGATAACGAAGGAAAAGGCTGGGGGGGGGACCTCGGACTAAGATGGGATAACCAGGTCCGGGCAGACCTTGCCAAGCTTGGTGTGACCAACTGGTCCCAGCTCGCACGGAGAGAAGCGACTGGCGGACATTGATTGCCCGACCGGCAGAACGGTTGTGATGCATGTATCGGGCCAATCAAGAAGAAGAAGTTCGCGTAGAAACAGACAGACGGACAGACGGACGGACAAAGCTTAATCGACTCAGCTCGTCATGCTGATCAAGAATATATATACTTTATGTGGTCGGAGATGACCCTTCTATGCGCTGCAACCTTTGCACAAAAAAAAAATACACTTAGTAGAGTAAAAAAATGATTGTTGAGAAAAAACAAAGAGCAGATGAAGTCGTTGATTCCTCATTTGTGATTTTGCTTTTGTTCAGTGGCCTAAGTTGAAGCTGCAGCACGTGTTCGCTTTCAAAAGTCGACGAATTTTTTGTAACTTTTGCTATTTCAACAAAAACAATCTAAACACTGGTCAAATTTATTCCGCGCTTAATTCCCACAGTGGCACATCAGGAAAAGTCAGTCCCAGCCAGGAAACATTCCGCAATTGAACCACCCTTCGAATTCTGAATTAACTTTTTATTAATCATTCAACAACATGAATTATTCACTGATTGGTAGAAATATTCAACATTTTGATTACCTCCTCCTTATACTTTCCAATATTATACTCATTCTCGCCCTCATTGATCAATTGCTCCACACTCTTGGCATAACTAGGACTGGCCGACACTTTCTGTTCCCCTTCCTTTGCATTCCAATTGAGTATTGCCTCCGATGATTTCTTCGACTGATTCCTTTCAAACAAATACACTTCCATATCGGCCTCTGATTTTGTGGCCTCCCAGGGCTCGGTGACAAAGGATTCGTGATAACAGGCCGTCAATAGATACAAAGCATAATCATAGTTCTGCTTCCTCATGGGACAGCGATCGGCCACAAAAGTTAAGACATCCGTCTCCTTGTTATAGCGCTCACCCACCAGACGCAGAAACTTGTCCCGGTGCATGAACATCGAATTGCAAATCCGACAGCTTTAAGGTTACAGTGACGCGACGAGCCTCCGGATGCCGTATGGTGGGCAGACTGTGACAATAGTCGGTGGTAATCACCTCCACGGGAAAGTGTCGCTGCCATTTGGTCTCGTTCTCCAAGCCTTTGGGCCAGGGTGTGCAAAATTTCTTAATAGCCTCGCACTGCTGACGTATGGCTGGTGGAGTCAAATGCAGGAAATTGGGAATTTTCATCAACTCTGCATTGGCATACTTGGAGGGAGCGGCCGCTCCACGCTCTGTAAAGCCTTGCCTTAAAGGCAGGGGCACACTGGCCGGATGAAAGGAGCGTGGTCCCGGCCAGGCGGCTGTCCAATCCTGATCCACAGCCATGCGTGTGGTACGCGGTGGGGCGGGGGTCTCTTTTTTGATATCCCTACGACGTTGGAATTGCTTTTTCAACGCACGCAGATTGAGAACACGAAACTCTGGAAAGTGTTTAATTTATAAGTGGAAATAAAAAAAAGTTTAAGAATTTGTTTACCCTCGTCGTCCTGCATTTCGGCTGGTTGATTGCTAAAAAGCCGAGCAGTAGGGGGACCCGCATTACTTAGCCTGGCACTACGCTCTAAAAGGCGGTTTAAGCTGGAAGCCATAGCAATTTTTTAACAATTTAATTGAAAATTTTAACAATTAAAATCAAATGCGGCTTTTACGTAAACCATGCACAAATTTGACATTCACAGGGACTAGTAAACACAGCAGCTGTTGGAGCGAAAACGCGTTAGGGTATTTGGTTGATAAGAAACTTGCATGTGTGTGTGTGTGTGTAGGTGTGGGGGTGTGTGGGCTTGGAAATGACCACCTCACAGTTTCATTTAGTGATAATTTAAGTCCAAGGGCAAGATTTTGATTGTTTTACGACCCTACACTTGCAGTTGAAGCCCACACTGTTTACGTTCCACTTGCGGCTTATCAGTCTATTTATTGCCAGTCATTCACTGATAAGATGTACGCCTGGGTCTAGTACAGATTCACTTGCTTACCCTCGCATCAACCAGTTAAACCAGTGCAACTTTTGCTAAGTTACAGACACATACTCAAAATGGCCGCAGAGAAGCGAGTGCTGTCCATACAAAGTCATGTGGTACACGGCTATGTGGGAAATAAGGTGGCAACCTATCCCCTCCAGGTGAGTTGTTAGCACTAACTTATCTTATTTGAAATTTATATACAAATTTTGGTATTTAGCTGCTGGGCTTTGATGTGGATCCTTTGAATTCCGTGCAGTTCTCAAATCACACGGGCTACAAATGCTTCAAGGGTCCCATTTCCAATGAAAAGGAATTGGGTAAGTCTGAGCTAGCGAGGGTCTTGCCATACCTTAACTCTGTCTCCTCCTATTAGCTTCCATTACCGAGGGACTGGAGGAGAATGAATTGCTCTCTCACTACTCCCACCTGTTGACTGGTTACATTGGCAATCCTTTGTTTCTACGTGAAGTGGGCATTATTGTAAAGAAACTGCGTCAGGCCAATCCAAAACTTGTCTACGTCTGTGATCCTGTCATGGGTGACAATGGTCAGCTATATGTACCCAAGGAACTGTTGCCCATTTATCGTGATGAAATCATTCCATTGGCCGACATCATTACACCCAATCAATTTGAGGTGGAATTGCTCACCGGACAAGAGGTACGCAGCGAGGCGGCTGTTTGGAAGGCCATGGATTGGTTTCATCAGCGCAAAATCAAAACTGTGGTCATTTCAAGCAGTGATTTGGGCCAGCCTGGAGTGTTGCGTGCATTTTTAAGTCAACAAAATGGTCCACGACTGGCCATCGATATACCCAAACAGGGTGGCAAGGATTTGGTGTTTACGGGCACAGGAGATCTCTTTGCCTCACTCTTTCTGGCCCACAGCCATGCAGGTGGAGATGTGAGTGAGGCCTTTGAGAAGACCATTGCCAGTTTACAGGCGGTAATAAAACGCACAGTCGCCGCTCTACCCAATGACGGCAATGGACCCGTGAAAGCCTGGGAAAGGGAACTGAAACTGGTGCAGAGCAAGAGGGAGATTGAGCAGCCACAAGTGTTACTGAAAGCGCAGAGGCTTAACTAGTTTGAGACAATAATAATTTGTTGATACTCTTTACAAGGCGCATATATGTAACAATTTATCTTAAACATTCATTTATATATATCTCCGATACATTAAGATCAAAAGCGATTACCTTAAAAGAACAATAAACGATCATATGGAACATTGTACAACAAAAGTAGGCAGATTGGGTGTTGTATTTTCAAAATAATTATTTTTTATGATGAAATATGTGACCAATATGGATTAAGATATTCGTCTGACCCTTAAACGGGTCTTCGCCATATAGATGGTTCCTGATGCCCATGTGTACTCTACTGTCTTACGTTATGTCTTCTGTTATTTAAGAGTTTATAATCAATTGCTAATTATAATATAATCAAAAGCAATTTTGCCTTTGCTCAAACCAATTTTCCAAGCAATTTTTAACCTCCGACTGTTACCAAGATTTTTTTCAGACCTCCGCGACTTCGTCCGCATCCAAGATTTTAAAAAATTGTGCTGTTTCCCGTCCTAAAGCACCCAACAAAATTTTCCAGGCGCTCGAAAATTCCGGAATCATATGTTGCTGAAACCATACCTCTCCCGCACAACCACATAATGAATTTCGGGTCTAGCGATATTATATGAAGAATGTGAATTTCAGAGCAGCATCAGCACTCTTCAAAAATATTTCAATTCAAATTGGCTTTCACGTTTCAGGCCCACCCCCTCTTCACCCGCTCACCACTCTTTTCCCACCCTCCTTTCCATCTTCCACCGCTCTTCACTCTTTCCCCTCATTCTAACACATGTAGCAGCAGTCATCTGTCTCATAGAGCAGTGGTGCCAAAATGCCAAAAGCCTATCTCATGGGATAGGAACTCATAATTCTGCCGGCGTCGCAGCCGACACACGCATAGAGAGAAAGAATACGTATGTTCTATAAAAAGCACTCTCGGCGGTTGGCTCTCATGAGGCATTTGTTCGTTTGCTTGTTGGTCATGTTTAACGTCATGCCGTTTACTTTGTGTTTCGCTGCTACGCACACAAGCGCAAAGCTTGATAATGTGAGTTTGGGCACCACTGTCATAGAGCCATTACATATTTGTAATACACACATACCTAATTTGTGTGAGTGTTATCCCTCTCATGCTCACTCTTTTATCGCGCTCTTAGCAAAACAGCTTAGCATGACATGTGTCCGTTACAAACTTTTCTTTGGGGATTTTACCCACTTCGCGGTGAAATTTTCGAAATATTCTTTCTTCGTGCGCGCCTGCATTACTAAACGAAGGTCTATCTCAATGTGAATTCGAATTCTTTACATGTTCTCTTCTCAGTTCAACAATCAACGAAATCTTTACTTACTCTTTACAAGATGGATTCAAATTAAAACGCTTTAGTCTGATTAACCAAATAAATTTTACGCAGCAGCACATTTAACAAATTCGAATTCGACAATTTTTGTCGAAAGTTCAAACGGAACAGGCCTGTATGCCAAATCTTAGATCTGTAGGATAAGCAGTTTTGGCTGTGGGTTGATAATCGGGGGTGCCACAGAAATCACTAGCGATTTTCGTATAAACGCTTGTTTTTATATTAAAACTGCTCGAATTTGTATGTGAAGAGGCACCAAAAAGTACGCCTACTAGATCAGATGATGAATTTGAGCGATTTGGAATCAACTACTCAAATCTACTTGGCTTTGCATAGTCGGTTTCAATTCGCTTTATAAATTCGAGCAGTTTTAATATAAAACGCAAGCGTTTATACGAAAATCGCTGAGTCACCCCCCAAACTTTCTACAATTTTTGGGTTCGCGATTTAGGTTCGGAGCGGGTCCAGAAGGTTGCTAAACCAAAGTTCAGGTTCGAACCGGGGTTCGGGAAACATTTTGTTTTTGTGGTTAATTCGGACAACATTAAATTGGAAATTACCTATAAATTTTCATCATTAGGGGCGCGCACACACTTTTGCCCTAATACTGAACTGACGGCATAATTTAAGGGTGACCTTGACAAATACCCATGCCCTACCTAAATAATATGGTCAGCCATCAGCTTATCTTTCAAATGCAAGTGTGTGCGCGCCCTACTGAAAGTTGAGAGTCTTTTATATTTCTGTATAATATTAGAGTATTTCAGTAAACTTTAATTAATTCGTGGCTCTTTGGCTGGGTACTTGTGCCTCAGGAAGAGTTTATACAAGAAATTAGATATTTTAAGTTCTTTACAATGATAGTTTTTCCAAAGCCTTTAATACATAAGAAATTTGAATCAATCTTTAAATTCCGAGAAAAGAAAGAAGATGAACATGGTACAGAATCATTGATGCTTTTATTAATTAGTTCCTTTTGACGATTATACAATTCAGCAATACGTTTATTTGCAAGCTACATATTTTTTTCTAAGTCAAAAATATTTGGGTTCTTGGATAACAAGATTCAGATGGGATTGAATTTAAAATGTGAGATCGGTTTTTTAAGCACTTTCTAAATATGTACGAATGTTTAAACTTACGAAAACCTATAAAAGAGGAATTAACGTCTATTGAATTTACATTCTTCAACAAAATTTCTGTGGTTCATAGCTTCTGAAACCGAACTGAGCGGTTCAACTCCGAACTAGTTTCAGCCCTGGGTAAAACATTGTTTTTAAATCGGTTAAGTACTTTGGATTGAACGACCAAACATATTTCAAAAAATCAAATTTTATGCTCGAAAATGCAAGAAATTTAATTTTTAACGCCTAGGAAAAATAAAGAAAATCAAAATAAACTATTTTTATTTTTTCTGCTAAAAATCGCAGAACTTTAAATCTTTTAACGTACCGTAGAAAAAAAAAAATTATTTTTTTCACAAATCGGCAACAAAAATTTACTTTTAAATAATCACAAAAATAAGGTATTGGTACAAGGAAAATCGTATTGTCACACGTACCGTAGATGGATCAAATTAGAGTAGAGGAACTAACAGTCAAATTTGAGTATTTTGTGTGTTCACAAAAGTAAACTTTGTTTTTCTTCGTCTTTTGGTCACTTTCTGAAGCTCCCGCCAATTTTGAAAAACGTCATATTTCCCACAGTTTTTAGAAAATAATGTATCGATTTGCCGAAGAAATGATATAGATCGGATGAGCGGTTCTCAAGTTATAAGTCGAAGCAAACGAAAATTTAGAGATGAGCGCGAGCAGTACCACATTCCTTTTGCACTAAGGTGCTCACAGCTATTGTGTTTGTTTATAGATTTTGATAATCGTTATCTGGTTTTCTTTGTAGAAGTGCGATTCTTAAGTAGAAAAAATAAAAATAATATTTTTCGATTTTTGTTATATTTTTTCCCGGCGTTTAAAAATGAAATTTCTTGCATTTTCGAGCAAAAAAATTTATTTTTTTGAAATATTATTGGTTATTGTAGTCAAACTACTAAGCCGATTTAAAAACAATAATTTACGCGATAACTGGCTGTTCAATGAACTTTCGATTCATATCTTGCTTGACTCTATTTGATAATTATGGAGTCAGATATGGCTTTAAAATGTCAGAGCACCTACCAACAAAATGAAAAAAATTATATATCAAAAGCGGAGCCATGAAAAAATGTTTGAAATCGGTTTTTTAGATCACCATTCCAAACTACACTAAAAAAACTTCGGCAGAAATGGGTCTTTTGGCTGTAAACTAGTGCTATTCGATTTTCGAAGATAGTTTGTGGCACGTAGCGCCGTCTTGTTGAAACCAAATATCGTCCAAGTCTTCCGCTTCAATTTCCTCGAAGAACCAATAATTTAACATTGCGCGGTAGCGCTCACCATTTACGGTCACGGTGGCTCCTTCTTCATTTTCAAAGAAAAATGCACCAATGATGCCTCGAGACCAAAATCCGCACCAAACAGTGACACCTGGTGGGTGCATTGACTTCTCGATGACGATATGCGGATTTTCTGTGCCCCAGATGCGACAAAACATAACCACCGAATGGTGGAAATGTGCTTCACCCGAAAAGATGATTTTTCGGTCAAATTCACCATCTTCGGGCAAACGATCTTCCTCCCAATTTGCGAACTGCAGACGATTCGAGGGTCAATTGGCTTTAGGCTGACCATTGAACTTTGTGCTTATGGCAAGGTCTTTATGCAAAATTCTCGTCAAAGAAGTGGGCGAAATGTTCAATTGTTGTTCACTCACATTTTCAGCAACCGCAGCAATGTTTTCGGTCGAGCGCACCGGATGAGTACGTACACTGGTTGATTTATCCACCAATCCAGTTTCACGAACCGCTTCACGAATTCATCCACAAATTGAGTTTTTTTGTTAAATGATTTTTTCAAATTTACACAGTTTGATAGTCGAGGACTCACCACTTTGGAAATATGTTTTTAATATTTCTCAACTTTCTTCAGGAATACGAACCATTTCTAAAGGTCAAAGTTTTTACTAAATATTAGTCGCTTTCCGATGACTTTGACGTTTTCAAAATCAAATAATGAATAGTTCAAATTCCAAACACTAGATGGACCACCCTGTATAAACTTAATGTGGTTGGAGATGCTTCCTTCTATGGGTTACAAACATTTGGACAAATTTAATATACCCTCTACAAGGGTATAAAAAAAGAGTTCAAATTGAATGTTACCCAGTGCCATGGTGGAATTAACTCCACCTTGCCCAGTGCAACTTGGCTTAAATCAATGTGTCAACTTGTTGTTTACCTTGATGACAGCTCAAAAGAATCACTCGACTGTTCCCTGTTCCAGTCAATGCTCTCCTCCAATCAAACCCTAAACGGGGGGCTATAAAACATCACCACTCAAAGCCGAGTCCACAAAACCTGCTAGCCATGCGCTTGCTACTCATACTCTTCGCTGCTTTTGTGGCCTTAGTGCATGGCACTTCCAACAACGAAGTCAAGTCAATAAAAGTGGAGCAAACATTTCAACCGCGTTACACTTTGGTAGCCGAAAGCAAGGACAAGGAAATGGAATTATTGGACAGACAGACAAATGATGAGAAATCAAATCCCTGGCATCGTCTATCCTATGGTCATCATTCCAACTTGCCGACTGCCTCTATACCTGCGGCTTCATTGGCCTTGATGGTGCCGGGCCTGCTTCTGGTGGGAGTGAATTTGGGTGCGCTTCTTTATATGCTGCTCGGCTTGCTGGGCTTAGCTCCAAATCGAGGCTCCAGCTCTTGGTCGGCTGCTGGCGGTGGTGGTGGCGGTGACTTTTACCGTCAACATAGACACAATCTTCACTCTGGTGCTGGCAAGGAAACGGCTGTATATTTTTAAGCTCTAGTCTTAAACGCAACTCTTATCTTAGAAGGTACATAAAAAAACGCACATACATAAATATATTTAGTGGATTACATTCGTGGATGGGTTAGTGAACTAAACTCCAGGGCTTTGGCACTTCAAAATCAGTCTAAGCCCCCTCGGAACAATAAAAATTAATTGTCAAACGAAAAATTAAAATAAATTAAATTAAACGCCGCCCATCCAGTGTTATTTCTTTAATCGAAACGAGGCGGCACGATTGAATTTCACCAGAGGTGCCTCCTTGCTGGCCGAACCGAGTGGTTTGCGCGCTGTTGTTGAGCCACCAGCAAGTGCTACGGAATGAAATGGAAGAGACAATGTGAAATAGATCATACCATCTTGGCTCGAACTCATTAAAATGCTTACCTTTCGCCACCAGCGCTCTCGGACTCTTTCTTACGTAGTTGGAGTTAAATTTAACATTCTCCTTGGCTATGGCAGCCGCCGCCAGTTTACGCTGTAGCCCTTGGGTGGAAAAGTTTTTCGACTTGAGCAGAGCTACAAAGATGATAAACGTTCAGTTAATGTCACTTCCTTTTGCTAAATCAGTTGCTAAATCTCACCGTCCTTGATTTTGTCATTGCCGCCGCGCACATTTTGATCTGAGATTAAATCTGCGACTATACCCTGATGCGTAGATTTGAGAGCTTTCAAATTTTCCAGGCTGGATGAGGGTAGAATTTTTGTCTCGTTCAGATTAAGCGGCATCTTGAAGGTCTTATGTGGATCCTCGGAATCCGACTCTGTTTCTATACTATCTTGTTCATCATCGGTGGGCAGAAGGCGTGCACGTTTCCTTGCGCTAGCGGTAGTGTCTTCATCATCCTCGCTGGACTGCAGACGCTTTTGCGAAATCAACGAGTCCAGCTCCGTTTCGGGTATTGTTGCCTCTGATTCCTCAAAGCGCATTTTACGTTGCAAACGATCATAAATCGTTTGTATGTCGGGCGTTAACTTCTCGGCCTCCTCGAGCCGATCGTAGACCTGTCGCAGCACTTCGCAGGCCAGGGAAAAGGATTTGCGCAAACGATCCGAACTCTCTACTAGCAGCAAATTAATGGAGGACAAATGATTGCCATTCACACTCTGTTTGGACAACTGCAGTTCTTTGTCCTTGTTTTTGATATAGAGGGTGAGAATTTGAGTAAGTTTGGACTGATTAACCTCTTGTTTCAGTTTCTCCAGATCCTTATTAGTCATTTCCAGTTTACTACGATAGGCGGGTAACTCCTCCTTGTACTTTTCGCTTTGGCTGGTCAATGCACTCAGATAGGTGGTAAATCTTTGGTAGTCCTGCGGAAAAACGTAGAAGTTTTAAAGGTAAATATTGAAGCCATAAATTTTTACATTGAATATACAATCAGTTTTGCCAATTGTTGAAACTCAGAAGTGGCCAAGTCGACTCAAAGAAAATCTGGACCTCGCTCGAATAACAAAAAATAGCGCTATACCATTTGCTTATAATCCCATTCCTGCCATATGGCGTAGAAGCATGGGTAATATCATCAGCGGATGAAGCGACGATTGGCGTTTTCGAGTGAAAGATTCTTCGGAGGATTTATGGAACTTTGAAAGTTGGCGAGGATTTTCACATCCGATATAATGACGAACTGTAAGAGCTCTATGGAGACACTAGTCTAGTCAAGCGTACCCGTATGGATGAACAAGCTCCAGCAAAAATGGTCTACAAGAGGAATGCGAAAAAAACTGAGACAAGGCAAGGTGAGACGACCACCCGTAAGGGGAGACGACGACCAGGTGTCGAAAGACATTGTGGAAGGTTACAGCTGTTAAGCACTGTTAACTATTTGAATTTAAATAAATTAAAAAAACTGGTAACCGAAGTTTTGATACACTTGAAAAAGCTTGTCTCAACGGTTAGCGACTGCGACCAAACTTCGCAGATCAGCTTAAAAACATTACATATTACCCATGACCGTGTTTGAGAGCAGTAATATTGAGAACAAAACAGTTTTTCTTACTAAAACCCATTTTCCGAACGAACATTTGTATGCCAGCTACAAGAAGTAACCATCCGATCCGGTCTGTTCCGACATATTAGCAGCGTGCAGTAAAAGAAGACTCGTGCAAAGTTTCAGCTCGATAGCTCCAAAACTGAGGGACTAGTTCGCGTAGAAACAGACAGACGGACAGACGGACGGACAAAGCTTAATTGACTCAGCTAGTCATGCTGATCAAAGAATATATATACTTTATGTGGTCGGAGATGATTCCTTCTATGTTGGTAAATTATAATACACTTTTCAAGTGTATAATAATATTTTCCCGAGGAACCATGCTGAATCCTGGAGAAGGTGAACTCACTTTATACCTGAGGCTGATAGAACGATGGCTGAGCATGACACTTTGCAGTGTGCCTCGGACGGCATTACTTTATAATGCGATCATCTCCAAAGTAGTATGACCTCTTGGTTGTACGCGGATATAAGATTGCCTAAATTCATTCGCATTTATATTAAGGATTTCGTGACCGGATCAGTACATTGGTTTTGGTGGGCGAACCGCTGGAACATAGCCGTTAATCGTTCAGAGTCAATACGATCGCTATTACAACGAGAAAATTGCTTGAGTGCGACCCCTAGGATCAAGAGTCCCATATACTGATATCGCGGTACCTTGGCATGTCTGTGGACCAGGAAAGTCCATGTGACTCGGGCAATAGTTACTGCATTGTAGATTCATTGGCTTCTCAAGCCTCGTAGCGGTCGATCTGGGCGATACCGTTATAGTGTACAGCATGCTCCACTGTCTTCTAAGTGAGAACCCTGGTATGTGAGGCATGACATTATGCGCCCAAATCAATGTGCACACCAGCAGGTGTCATGACCAATTGGTGCACCACTGTTGGAAATATATTTCTGAGCTGTTCTCTCAATCTACACACGCTATCGATTCATGTGGCTGGATACACAAGCAACGAAAAGGTAAACAAAAATTTCCTGGCACAGTTTTTTATACCCTTGAAGAGGGTATATTGAAATTGTTCGAATGTTTGTAACGCACAGAAGTAAGCATCTCCGACCACATAAAATATATATATTCTTGATCAGCATGACGAGCTGAGTTGATATAGCCATGTCCGTCTGTCCGTCCGTCTGTTTCTATGCTATCTCCTCCGTCAATTTTGAAGCTATCTTAACCAAACTTTGCACGAAATCTTTTGGTATAAATACGCTGCACATTTGTTGGAACCGGCCGGATCGGATGACTATAGCTGCGATAGGAATAATCGGTCGAGAAAATAGTTTTAGTGAGAAAAACTTTTTTGTTTTCAATGGTAGCGTGTTTGTACGTTTCAGTTATAAATATGAACTGTCTCAACACAATTTTAGAGAGTTTGATCAAAATCGGATGAATATATCGTAAAGCTGCCTTATAAAAAACTGGCAGAAATATATCAGGCTCCAAGGGTATATAAACTTCGGTCGAGCCGAAGTTAGCTTTCCTCTATTTTTATTATCTATAATGGTTTCGAAGAAACCTTCTGCTTATTATTGCGCTGTTAAATGAGCCCGCGAATTTAAAAACAAAACCTCATCTAACATAGAAACGCACTTTGAAAAGCCTCTCTATTTTGAGTGATGTTAACTCCATCCTGACAAAGAGAACATTCATTGCGACAACTCAAAATTATACTCAACATTTTTGTCGACATAGGAAACCAAGTTTGTTAGAGGGAGACGCACATAGTCACAAAAATTACTCAAATAGTCAAAAAATGACTCAGAGAGCCAAAATGACAGCAATCAGCTGACTAATATCTGAGTGAAATGTTGACGACGCAGCAACGTGCGTTTCTATGTTAGATTTTCTTTGCCCGCACAAATGCGGGTCGATACCTATTTTCGTTGCGTCTCCCAAAAAAGAGGCGTTAACAGCACTTAAAGCTACGTTATTTTTGTAACATAACGTAGTGGCAAACGTAAGCTTTTTTTCCGATGAGTGGAAACCGAATATGAAACGCCCACACGAACAAATTAGGTAGCAGTTTTTTTTAAATCGAGTTTTCCATTTCGCGACAACCGCCCTTTATGCTTAAGGAATGGGTACTATTCGCTTAAATGGTAAAATTAACTTTCTTGAGGACTGTTTTTAAATAAGTACTATTTGTTTACATTTTAAACTTTAAAAGTTAAAATTATGTTTCCCCGAAGACGAATTGGGCTGGGCCAAGCAATCAATTATTCAATTATATTGAAATCGATTAATCCAAAATTGGCAACCGCAAATATAACTGTGGGTCAGTAGATTTTTGGTGGATTAGATTGTTGGAAGTCAATTGCCAAAATTATGAGAGGTTTCAACACGACTCTCTTAACCGCTCAAAAAACTTTGTTTATCCCTGAACCCGTGCTCACTAGACCGGACTTTTCTCCATACGATTTTCAACATGTGACGATACAACATGGCTCAAAAAATTCTGTAAATTTTATAGAAAATTTATCAAAAATCCAAAATTAGATATATTGAGGTTTGATGGTCTCGAGAAGGCTTTAAAAGTTCCAATTTCCCCTTCATTTATCTTTGAATTGTCAATGTAGACAGAGACCTTTTACAAAAGTGTCGAACAAATACATAAAATATTTCATATTAAATTATATGTTCAGTGGTGTTGTGATAAGCACTCTGGACTTTGAATCCGGCGAACCGAGTTCAATTCTCGGTAGAACCTTACAATTTTTTTATAAATAACTAAATTTTTAGTAAACACACTGTTTATATAATCAGATTATAATAATCTACAAGTGCATAGTTGAATATGCCATTAATATTTTTCCTTTACAATATATATTTGTGTAGTTTGAGCCAATAAGGTTATGCCATAATTAGCAATAATCATCAATTTGTTGCCGTCCGCTTGTGTTGCTGAATCAATTGTTCGACATGTTAAAAATAATTTTTTTAACATTTTCACAAAATTTTTGTCTGCCTACTATGACGATTCTAGCAGCTCAATGACAAAATGAAGGGGAAATTTGAACTTTTTAAAGCCATCTCGAGGCCATCAAACCTCATTATATCTGATTTTGGATTTTTGATAAATTTTCTATAAAATATACAGAATTTTTTGAGCCATGTTGTGCAAAGAACTAGACAAAAAATTACTTTTCATATAGTGCTCACACACAAAACATAGAAAGACAGATTACAACATTTTGGTCGGAAAAAGATCATTATCTCGGATGTTTGAAAAATTTATGTTCCCAAATCACAAAGACAGGAAACGAAATTGAGGTATAATTCAGAAACAAAAATTATAGTCAATGATGTAAATATTTCAGAGGTGAGCCGTTATGACAGTGCGTCGTAGAAGACATTTTTTTATTTAAAATTTAAAAATTTTTTTATTAAAATTAAAGTTTTAAAATTAAAATTTATAGCGCGGTTAAAAATTTTTTTTTTTTAACTCCGAGAACTTTACCTGCAAAGGGTGGTGGTAATAGTTCAACAATGACAAATTTCAAAGCACATACACAGATACGTATGTTTCAGTAAATAGTAAATAACTAAAATTTCAAAATTTTCATTTTTTTTTTTTACATTAAAATTCTTCATAATTTACCACCATGTTTTGAAAAAGCCGGCTACTGTGCACCATTGCAGTTGTATAAAACTATTGCAAAGCTTATAAAAAAATATCGATATATTTATACGAAAAGCACATCTCTAAATCAAACTTATCAACAACAGCTGCTTTCACTGCCGCATTTAAAAATACTACAAAACTTTTTATTAATTTTCTAAGAAAAATGCTTAGAAATGCCTGGCATTTAGTGTCCCTGGGCGTGCGCCAAACAGCAGTGCCTTCTGCACAACAACTATGGTTGCGTCCCTTCGTTCTCCCTCAACAACAACAACAACAGCAACCAGTGCGTTGTTATGCAAAAGGCAAGGACAAGAAGAAGGAAAAGGGCGGCAAGAAGCCAACGAAAGTGGAGATCAATGAGCAACAACTAAGACAGATGATCAACTTGGACCAACTCAATACACAAATGCAAAAGTCGGTGCAACAAATGAAGGATGACTTTATTAAGCATCTGTCGCTGCGCTCTACCAGTGGATCTATAGATACGCTACGCATCAAGGTGGATGGCAACGAGCATGAACTCCAGGAACTGGCACAAATATCACGCAAGAATCCCAAGACCATTATTGTCAATATGATAGCCTTTCCGCAGACCATACCCGAAGTGCTAAAGGCCATTGAGAAGAGTGGAATGAATCTTAATCCCCAGCAGGATGGCACCACTCTGTTCATACCCATACCCAAGGTGACCAAGGAGCATCGTGAGAATTTGTCTAAAAATGCCAAGGCCTTGTTTATCAAGTATAGGGATGCCATACGAGATGTGCAGAATGAACAAATACGAAAATTGAAAAAACCAACAACGGAGATAAGCAAGGATGATGCCTTTAAGGCACAGACGCAGGTGACGGCCATAGCGGATCAATACATAGCCGAGGCGGACAAATTGCTCAACAGCAAGCAGAAGGAATTAATGGGAGATAATTGATTGATAAATAAAATAAAATAAAACACTTACCTCTTGAAACACTCTTTGCTCCAAAGTCAAAAGCTTGCGCAGTTCCTCAAAGTCCTTTTTGAGGGTTTGGCGGTATTTTAGATTGTTGATTTTGCTGCGAATGCCCACCACATACTCCTGTGCCCTTTGAAGCTTAAAATATACAGCATCAATTCTGCTAAACCATAATTTCAACTCCTGAGGATCTGAGCCTTGATTACTACGCTCCAATTGTGCCTCCAAATGGCTAACCTTGGCCTCCAGCAATTTATTGCTGGCCAACAAACGTTCATTTTCACTTAGAGCCTCGTTGACCTTCTTCATGTAGAATTCGGTGGGCATGGTGGACTTTAAGGACACTCTGCTTCAAGGTGGTGCGTATTTTCTTGGCTCTACTGGCATATTTCAAAGTGTTGTAGGTATCCTCGTAGGTTAGAGAGCTCATGGACACATTGGCCACCATTAGGGTACGACAATTGCCACCCAGGGAATCCTTGAGAATGCGTGTGAGGTTTGAATCACGATAGGGTATATGCTTAAGGCCATCGGCCAGCTTATTAATGCAATTCCCCAAAGCCAAAAGACTCTTGTTGATGCTGGCTCCCTCCTTGAAACGTACACCAATGCCCTTGGTGCTGGCTGCCCGCTCGCTGCCCGCCAAATCGATCATGGACAGCTTTACGGTTCGCTTGGTATTGGTTTTGCGCTCCGTCATGCGTATGTGTACCTGGAAAATGGCATGAGAGCGTGAACTTTCCGCATTGGCATCGGTGGGATGTTGAGTGCGTTGCGAATTGCCCAAAGCCAGCATACGCAGCAGCTCATCGGCACTGTTGATGGGCGTCAAGGCCAGGCCACTGACCACCACCCCATTGGTGTCTTCGCGCAGTTTAAGGGGTCCCGTTTTGGTTAACAGATTCATCACCTGCTCATTGTACACCTCCAAATAGGTCACCCCCACATCAAATTTTCGAGTCTCCTGCTGCTCCTGAATCTTCTCAAACAGATCGCGCATTGTAAGAAAGGTCAAACCGCGAGTTGTGTCGCTGCCCAGCATGGTAAAGGTTTTGCCCGCTCCTGTGGCTCCATACACAAACACCGAACAGTTGTACCTGGGGGGGCGGAAAACAGAAATTTTGAGCGAATTTGACTTAACCCCCTCCCTACTCTCTTACCCATTGAGCACCCCATCGACCAGCGGTTCCATACACTCCTCAAACAAATCCTGATTTGTATTATGCATATCAAACACTCGATCAAACTCCATGGTCAGCTTCTTGTTCATGCGCTTGGTCATGTCGCGATAATGCTGTTTGGTTCCCTGGAAAAAGAACTCATCCTCCTCCTCGTCCGGATCAAACAGCAGGGAGGATCTGTCCAACACCTTGATTATACACCTTTGATTCTGTTCCAATTCGCGTTGATTGTAGGGCCTCAAGCGTACCGCCACTTTAATATTTGTTGTTGTGGGCTCCGGCGGCATTTTGGCTTTAAGTTGTTATTTTTCTTCAATTTTTTTTAAATTCCTGCCACAAAACAATACATGGACGTGTTTATATTTACGTACTTGCAAATGTGAAATGTACGTTGTTCTTTGAAATTGAAATTATCGTCGATTCGCTTTTGTTAGGCATCATTATCGCATTTTCTTTTGCTTGCGTTTGCAGCCAGGGTTGCTTTGGAGATCGCAAGCTATCGATCACACAGGTTCAGGGAGGATTTCGATAAATATTTCGGCTTAGAGTTGCCACTTAATTTGTAGATCGGATTTGACTAGAGGTGGGCCAAAAAACGATATTTAAGTATCGCATAGAATATGAATTTGCAAACAATAGTTAATAATATACTCTATTAGGTTTTTGAACATTATTTTTTATGATTTTATAAATGCTTTTACATTTTTGTGACAACTATTTCAAAAACAAGTTAAATATATTAAAGAAATGCAATCGATAGTAGTTTTCCTGTAAGTGATTTGGTTTCAATTTGATATCGCGAAGCTGAAAGAAAAAGTAAAGAAAATTAGGTTCATACCAATTGATTTCGAGAAATCAGTGCTTCAATTATTGGAGCTTGTGTTTGACTTTGTCAAAATTGTCGTTGATAAATTTACAAACCATTTTTTCTGCTCAATTAAAAATCCCCAAAGGACTTGGCCCTATCACATCGTAAAGATACTTTTGATACCCAACATATTTTCACCCCAAACTGTTCATATATCATAAGCCGTTTGGAATTTTGTTTTATATCTTGGGCAAAGTTAAAGATATAAATTGAGAGAAAAAAAGTCTATGAATATGATTGACCCAAAAAATTGGCATCTAGTGCTTCAAAAGTGCAAAAAATTTCAGAAATAAGTGCAATTTTTTCATGTTTTTTGCCAGAAACTTGGCTAAACTACTGGGAATTGAAAAACCTTTTTCTTTGCGAAAAAATTATTAAACAACAATATAAACAAATCTCTGAAGTACCCGCCAGCTTCATACGCACACCCCTTATATCGATTTAATACTATAAAAGTTATCTTTTCTAGATAACACTTTGTATTCATATAACTTTAGTTCTAGGTATATTCAAAAAAAAAGAAAAACGTAATTTTATCCAAAGGTTAAGGTTTTAATGTTTTTGATGCTGGTTCATGGACTGACTCTGTACTTCCAGAACTAGAAAAGATGATCCAAAGGCAGACATCTATACATGTTTTCACTACATCCAAAGTGTCTCTAGGATTTCGACGCGATATTGGCACACTTTGTGGCTCCACCAACAAACCTCCGAGAGCAATGCAATCAGCTTCTTGCCTTGATAAGTTTTTTCCATTACCTGGAGCGATTCCTGTGGAATCGCTCCCCTGTTCGTCCGATTCGGTGGGCATTTGTTTCAGAAAAACATCCAGATGGTGATGCAAAAACTGCAATTGTAAATTCATCGTTGATACGCTCAAAACACGGACATTCTTGCCACCAATTTTCCTTACTTCATCTGGCTCAGCTCGGTGTTTCAAAAAACGTTCTGAATCACAGCTTTAAGAACGTCCCAGCTCGCCGTTGATTCTTTGTGAGCATAGTGAAGTCATCCTTTCATTAATTTTCCTGATATCTGGTCCAGTCAGAACAGTTTAATGCCAAATCAGCCAAATCAGATATAAAAATAATTAAATTGCAAAAAAATAAACTCATATGCAAAAAAATAATTTAAAAAACGCATATTTTTATGATTTTTTGCGGCGACATCAATAAATTATTTTATTAAACTTTATTACATATTATTGTATAACTTTTGAAGTATGTCAGACGATGACGACCAATCTCGAGAGTATTTTCCCCCCAGAAGTTACCCCCTCTGCAAAACACAAAAATTGTTTGTTTCGCTTTGGACTATTATATTTACGTTGTACTTTAACAAATTATGAAAATGATAATAATAAAACTAAAGCACAAATAAACATGAACAAAATGAAAAACAAAAAGAAATATATACGTTAAAAAGAATGTACTGCATGATAGTTCACGCACGATAGTACATAAAACATTAACTAATATTTAAAAAAAAAAAAATTTTATTTGAGGGGTAAGATAAGGGGTCACAAAATTTTCTACTCAAGTCAATGCAATAAAAAATACACAACTCCGACAGGACACCAGAAAAACAATATATGTATTAAAACAATCAGGTCTGTCCCATTTCAGTAGTGGATTTAAAAATTAAAACGATTGTATTTCCGAATCGTTTTCGACTCGATGTTCCCCGTTTCCGAGTGAAATAGAAATCGATTTACTTTTCGAATAAGTTCGACGTGTTCAAACTATAATTCAGCAATGGTAACATAAACAATTTCGATCAGCACTGCGCATGCGCTGATGCGGAATTGCGAACAGCTCGGTTTCATTTCGATCGTTTTTGCTTTCGTCTACATGCAATTTCTGGGGTAAAAGGTAAAACTGGCTACAGCTCCTCAACGGGGCCAAGCCAAGCTTCTCTCAATCTCTTGGTGTGTGTGCTTTAAATTTTTCGCACAAGAGAAAGGGACCTACAGTTTAACGCCGGATCGAACGGCAAAGTTTGAGAAATTGCTTTTTCATGGCTAGTTACTTCACAGCTAGCGCCACTAAGCTGGTGAAGGTGACCGGATGTGTAAAAGCTAGTTTCTAAAGAAAGAGAAAAACTTTTATTATTAGATGTTCAGAGGCGGGATCGAACCCACGACCTCCCGCCCAGCAGTCCAGCACACTAACCACGGCCACAGACGGCCAATTTCTGGGGTACAACTTTAAAATAATTAATCTTAAAACAAATTAAATGCCCAATATTTTTATGGTTACTTTAAAATCGTTCAAATATGACTTATTAATATGAAAATCTTTGGATAGATAAAAAATATAACCGTCGACATGAAATTGTCAATTACTTTTTCATTTCACTTACTCCAAGGCACAACTTTTAAAACCGAATAATTTGATCGTTTTTCGGAAACGGGAACAGCTATCAATTCCGATTCCACATAATTTGATCGAAATCGAAAACGGGAACAGGCCTGAATGTTTCTTGTTAAGAAGAATTTAAAGCTCTGTTCACTGCACAATCCGCTTGGTTTTGTTGTCTTTTTTCTTTCTTCATTCGTAGCGCTTTTGGCCGGAATGGAGCAAAATGAATTTACCGTTTGTTTTACTGTTTATTTAAGAACTAGTTTGGATACCCACAATGGGACATATCCACTATTTTTTTTTTTAATTTTGGACCATGAAATCGTCCAATGTGCAAAGCGGTTTTCTGTTGTTAGGTTAGCTCCGCCATGAGCTTTTTTATATTTTATATATACATTTATAAAATATGTAAAAGGAATAAAATCTAATAACATCAACAATATATAAAAGAACAAATACAACGAACGCGTAAATCAATTGAACTTTTGTCCCCCCATTTCATCTATCTGTCCGACTGTTTGTTTCTACGTATTATATTGGTCGTACGCTGCCTATATGTTAATCCCCCCGATTTGATGGCTCTTTCATGTAGCCTTTAGAAACGATCGTTTGTCGACAAAACTTGTTTGTTTTATCTATGTTATCAAATTGATCTGCAAAATTAAAGGCCTATATTAGAATAGAGATAAATTTTTGTTTATATTTTACATGAATAGAAACAATTTTTTACCAAAAAGATGCCCTGACAAATGTAAAATATGTTTCTATTTGTGAGAAATTTCCGAACTAAATTAAAATTTATTTTATCTGAGTATAGGCCTTAAGTATTTTTAGAGAGATGCAATGGAAGAAAAAATTGTAAGTTATTTAAATTTCTTAATATTTATGAAAATGATATGGCACTATCGATAGTCGTAATATTAATCGATACAATTTAAGGCCATCCCTAGCACATTTGAGCGCTTTATAACACTCTCTTCGACCGACGCCATCTTACCCATGAAAATCATTTTTATTTTCAAGTGCAACCAGAAACAACAAGTTATATTAAGCACAAATAAAATTAAACAAAACAATCCAGCAACAGAAACACAAAGATCATATCGCAAACTATGAGTGCAAAAGTATTATTCGCTTGCTCCAAATGTTTTTCACGTCATCCGTACGAAGAACTTTCATCGGGTCAGCAGCTATGCAAGGTGAAAAGAAAATGGATAAAAAACCAAATGATATGCGAAAATATATAGTGTGGGGGATAAAAGAAACAATAAACAAAACAATGTTTTTTTGGCAAAGCCAGAGGGCCAGAATGACGCGTTGCTTTTGGTGGGCGAAAATATTTGCTGCGCATTTTAAAGTGAAAATGGACGACGACGACAGCAGAAGAAGAAGAAGAGGAGGAATGGCAAAGGAGACGCGAAGCGTCGTGACTAATGAAGAGACAATGTTAAGGCCAATAAACTAATATGCTTGTTTAATACTACATTTACAGGGCTGCCGTGGTTCTACCTCAGTTGTTAAATGTACTTACTGCCGCACGGAGTTTCAACCCGCCACGTAAGTAAAAAAAAATGGTTAGAATCTATAAGCAGAAAATGTTTAGGAATGCTTTTTTTTTGTGTATTTTCAGCAAATCACAGAGTGCCTGTAAAAAATGTGAACATTATATGGGCAAATACGGCAAGCCCACCCCCTGCGAATGCTGCAAAATTGTGGCCGCTTTTGGTAGCTCGAAATGCATGAGGTAAGCTGGCTTCTATATGTCTATATAAACTGCCGTGTAATTTGAATGCACAATGTATTTTGAAAGGGACAGTGCTGAGAGTTAGCTTTTCGATTTCCCAACCACCCTGTCTAACCCCCCTAACCAACTAATTGTGCCTTCAAAGTACATTTCCAAAAAAAAAGTAGTTTCTTCTTTCTCTCTTCCATTGAACAACCAAATAAAACGTCTCTTATGAACGCAAAACATTTTTCTTCTTCTCTTTCCCCACCCAAAAAACAAACCAAAATGTTTAACAAAACCAAAAAAAAACCAAATCAAACAGATGCTCCAGCTATGAAACCAAGTATGGACCACCCGTGCAGTGCGATGAGTGCAAGCTGCGTTCAGCCTTTGACAGGCGCGATGAGAACAAAAAGGTCAGGACAAAGGATCAGCCAGGAAGCCTGGAATCTTAATATAACCTAATTTAAGCCTAAATGTAGAACAAATTTGTATTTGCGTTCATAAGAGTCGCCTGTTTATAGACTAGGATTTATTTTTCATGTTTTTTTCTGTGTGTGCTTCCAGGTAAATGGCAAACTCCTTTGCTGGCTGTGTACCTGCGCCTATAAGCGTGCCCTGCTCAAGGCCCAGCAGGAAGGCCGAATACCCATGACCAAAAAGCGACCGCACGAGAAATCCTCTTCGTCATCTCACAGAGACAATGCCAATTCGGCCAAGAAGCCTTCGCGCAACGAATTGGGCAAAAGTGGCGGCGGCGGCGGCGGTGGTAACAACAATGTTACAGCCGTCAGCGGAGCTGGCCTGGATTTGCCTGATAAAATATCGCGTGGCAATGGGGGAAATGGCACCATTGCTGCCCCGGCTGTCATCAGTGTGGATCCAAATTCATCGGATCATGTGGTGGCCATTACCTACTTGAAGGAGCGCATAGCCAGTCTGGAGAAGCGCTTGAATCAAAAAGACAAAGAGCTGCTGGAGAAGGATAAGCAGGTGGGTGAAATGGAATTACATTAAATATCGGTTATATGACGAACCGCTTGTATGCAAATACCGGTTATATGCAAAAGTTTAATATTTTAGAGCATTATGCACAGCTTTGATATAAGAATTTAATTGCTTTTATGCAAATCGCTTATAAGCAAATATCGCTTATATGCAAACGTTATACATCAAATTTAAAATTTCTGCGTACTATTTTAATCGGTTGCACACTGGTCCAAATGTCAAAAATTTTGGCAGAAATTAGAAAAATGTAGTTACAGACCTGAAACTTGGTAGACTTTATGGTCATAGCATAGGTAAAGCCTGAGAAAAAACTTAGACCGATCGGACCACGCCCTCTCTGCCGCCCCATACATGCCAATGTTTTTGAATACAATAAATTCTAAAATACCTCCCATAAATCTTAAATGTAAATTTAATTTTTTTAATAAACAATCTGGTAAATCACCCCAACCCCCTCAGGCCCCTCCGCACCCGCCCCGACCGCCAAAACACATTTACTTTTTTTTAATGCGCTTTTTTTGTAGCCACTGCTGCTACAGGGATAAGAAGATTTTAATTCTCACCATGATCTGCTGAAACCGTGGCAGCTAGTCTACGCTTTAAGCGAGAGCTCCCTTCATTGCATAATCGTGGGCGTCCTACATTTTCAAAGAATTCTTAACCCATTAAGAGCGAAGACCATTTAAAACCAAATTTTTTTTATTCCATTCGTGATGCAACTCTGACGAAGACAGCTACAAAGAGCGAAAAGTACCAAAAACGGATTTTCGCTTCCGCTGTTCTGTCAACGTTTGTTTGTTGAGCAACGTGTGTAACTTTTGGGAAATCCTTATCAGTTTAGCGCAACGGACGTTTGAAAACGTCTAATTTTCTGTACTCGCTTGGGTACAATGGCTATTAATAAGTTAAGCAAAGTCACCTGGTTGAAATTGTATCTGCAATCGAGATGCAAGCCAACTTTGATGCTGCATTTTAAATCTTGAGACCATCCGATAGCATTTGCTTTAATAAGCATGCACATAGTCAAAAAAATTGTTGTTTTCTTTTTTATCGACTGTTTTTGTGTGTTTCCTGATACTTTTCTGGGGCACAAAATTAGTTAAGGTTTCAGTTTGCGACCATTTGCAAGCCAAAACTTAAGCATTTCGCCTCGACTCAAATAAATGTTGTCCGAACAAAGTCGATTTTTTGCAAAAGGGGCAAAAAAGATTAATATCCTCGTATTATGTACATATTGAAGAATAATATTGCGTTTGAAGTTCCGTCAATCCACGACAATCCCACATACTTTTATTCCGCGGAACACAACAAGTTTAAGGTTAGAATTGCTAAAAACATCACTTTACAAAAACACATATAAACAAAGCCAAATCACGTAAAACTTTGTTTTCCGTTTTGATTTACTTCAATATTCGACGTAGATTTTATTATATTCTGATTTGAAATATGCTTTTATGTGCAAGGCAAACAAAGTCAAAGTTCATATATTTCGAGTAAAAACTTGACGAGAATCTTTACGTTGGGTATTAAGTGGTTGGTTTTTTTAGTTTTAATCTTCTTAGATATTCAGCTTTATGGATAACTCTCCGAACCGTACCGATACTTGGGTTTAAATGTAATTTTCAATGATTTTTGGAGCTGAACGGTGTAAATATTAAGCTTTTTGAACAACTCGCTGCTCTGCAGTACGTGAAGATGTTTTTTTGATGCGGTCTTTCATGTTATTCCCATAATTTGATGGGTTTTCAAGAAAATTGCATACAACACTTAAACTTATTCCAATTTTTTTCAGCAATTTGCCTGTACGTAAGATTTCACTCCTTATAAGCCATTATTTTGGCCTTTTCGACATCAGTTATTGCTTTACCGCCCACCAAAGTATTTTTTATACCCTTGGAGAGGGTATATTAAAATTGTCCGGATGTTTGTAACGCACAGAAGGAAACATCTCCGACCACATAAAGTATATATATTCTTGATCAGCATGACAAGCTGAGTTGATATAGCCATGTCCGTCTGTCCGTCCGTCTGTCCGTCTTTTTCTATGCTATCTCCTCCGTCAGTTTTAAAGCTATCTCAACCAAACTTTGCACGAAGTCTTTTGGTATAAATACGCTGCACATTTGTCGGAACCGGCCAGATCGGATGACTATAGCATATAGCTGCCATAGGAACGATCGGTTGAAAAAGAGTAGTTTTAGTGAGAAAAACTTTTTGTTTTCAATGCTATCGCTCCCAACCTTTTAAGTTTTCTATGATTTTAAATATTTTCAGATTTATCAAAATCGGACAACTATATAGTATAGCTGCCATACAAAAGATAGGTCTGAAAAAAGTCTTAGTGGGGAATTTTTGTTTTCAATGCTATCGCTCCCAACCCCCGTATTTATAAGTTTTCTATGATTTCACATAATTTCACCGAGATTTATCAAAATCGGGCAACTATATAGTATAGCTGCCATACAAAAGATAGATCTGAAAAAAGTCTTAGTAAGAAAAACTTTTTTGTTTTCAATGCTATCGCTCCCACTTTGTACAGATCTATATTATATACTACCACACAATTTGGTCAAGTTTGATTTAAATCGGATGACTATAGCATATAGCTGCCATAGGAACGATCGGTCCAAAATGTAGTTCTAGTGATAAAAATTTTTTTTGATGAATATACCGTATAGCCATATATCAAACTGGCAGCATATATCATGCTCCAAGGGTATATAAACTTCGGTACATCCGAAGTTAGCTTCCCTCTATTTTTTCTACTTAAAACGTTTATATGATGTCAAAATATAAGCTTCATTGCGCGGAGTTTTACTCAGAATGATGAAAATATGTTTCACTCTATAAGTGCGATATATAAATTTTGCGGTTTTTATAGCGTTGAAAAATTTTTTTACAGAAGACTACGTTTATTTAAAAAAATTTTTTTTTAATTCAATAAAGAATGAAGTACTGAATGCTAAAAAATATTTGCCTTTTTGATTTAATTTGATTATTTCAGTCAAATAGTTGTATATTCGCTGTAATTTGTGTATTGTATTCAAGTGCGTGTGGTAGTTTTTTTGAACTTCTTCAAGGAGTAAAGTGCAACCTTAGTGGAAGTCAAGGATATAACACACTTCCTACTACTAAATTAGATGACAAAAGTTGAGCGATTTGAAACCGCCAAGTAGATTTGATGCGTACGGTTTTCCTTCCACATAATCTAGTAGTCGGTTTGATTCTTGGCACTTTGCAAATAAAGTAGTCCAAGTTTAGTTCGAAGTGCAATCGTTTATAAGAAAATCTCTAAAGATTTCTAGAACACCCCTGATTGTATCGTATTGAATGAGAATTTAAATCCATTTGAGGATAATTATTTTTCTCAATCTGAATAAATAATCTGGCCCTACTAAATTTGGATTCACTACCTCGACATTTTCTTATATAATAATAATGTTACCGCTTTTGAAGACATTCAAGATCAGATCTTGGAAAATGCAGAAAGAAAGCAACTGCCAAACAAAAATAACAGATTTTTTCAAAAATCAATTTCTGTAAGATAATGTCATATTGAAAAGACTGAAATAAAATTTTAGTAGTAAACCCCATTTGCGACATTTGAATCGTAAAGTGATTTAAGTTATACTTATCTAAAAGCTAAATTACACATTAATATTAATTATTTGTATTTAAAATATAATGAACATAACCGATAGATTGCTTATATGCAAATGATTTGCTATAAATAACCGATAACCGCTTAAATGCAAAAATATTGCCGCATTATAACTTTTGCATATAAGCTATATTCACTGTACTTACATTATAATCCTTGACTTTAATTTTACTTTTTTTCAGTTGACCGAGCTGAAGGGCAAAAACTTTGAAAAGGAGAACGATATGCGAAACAGACTGAAGGAGGTGGAACGTTTGCATGACATGAAAGTGGATAACTTGAATCGCAAAATCGCCAGTCTGATTAGAGATTTGGCCATGCTTAAAAAGAGCGGCAACAAGAAGGGAGGCGGCAAAGCCGATAGAGAATTTAACAAGCGTGAAAATCTGTCGCCCAAAGATGAACTCCTCACAGCTGCACCGGCAGCGGCAGCGGAGAAACCCAACAAGGTGGCAGCTGCCGCCGTAGTGGTGGCAGCCCCCGCCGCCGCCGCATCCACTCCCGAGGCCGTGGACGATGACAAGAGTCGCGACCGCGATGAAGAGCGCAGCGAGAACGAGGATCGTGCCAGCGGACGTTCGCGTTCACGTTCCGCCTCCAGCAGCCCCACTCCCTCCTCGAACTGATCCCACAATTGTTGTCAAATATCCCCACTTTTTAGTTTGTCGCTTATTTTTGCATTGTAATATAGTTTTTTACAATATTTTGTTCCATTTTCACACCCGTTTATGTTTGCTCATCCTCCATCTCCCAACAACTCCAACTCTTTTTCGTCGTCTGTCATCAAGTTGTAATTTCCATCAATTAGAAAATATTATTTTATAGCATCAACTTAACACAATTTTGGCTTTTAGTTTAATTCCAAATTGAAACAAATCTAAGAAAAAAATAAAGATGTTGGTCTCTAAATATTCATTTGCTAGTGGGGCTTCGGTTTGTGTCCATCCACATAGAAATTGCGTGTGGCCTTTGGTAGCTCCAGTTCCATGCCCTCCATGCTTTTGTCCAATACAATTTGACATCCTAGGCGGGAATTTTCACGCAGAAATGGTGCCATATCCAGCAGATCGTCTTCCTTTTCCTCAGCCTCTGCCAATTTATCGAGAAAATCATGTTGCACATACACATGACAGGTGGTGCAGGCTAGCGAAGCCTCACAGGCCCCCTCCATTTCAATGCCATGCCTATGGGCCAGATACAATACATTGTCACCCACTTTGCCCTTTACTTTAAAACGTTTGCCATCCTTGTCTATGTAGGTGAGGTTGACTCTGCCAGTAGAACCATACATTTAGTGATGATTTGATTAAACATTAGCCATTAACTTACATTTCCTCGGGCGTTTTGGGGTCCTGCCATTCATACTCGCCATGCTGCACAGCTGTTGAAGCGGAATTTCATAATCTCGTACAAGATTTACAGTTAAAGCTGCACTTACCTTTTGTGGTGTGTATACTATTACTAACTGATTTTAATAATGTGTGGGCGGGCTTAAGAAATTGTTTACTAATTATTTGCCGTGTATTACGCGACTGCCGAAACAGTAAACAAATCATTTCTTTTTATTTAAGGTTATAGAGGTGAGCGAATACGAACATACTGACACATCGATAAGTTACCGACTATCGAAATTGAAGTCTATCGAATTCAAACTGACAAAGGTAACGATTTTGACTACTGTTTTATGAGATGGTAGTTAGACAATTAAGCTTCAATGCACCTAAGGTGTTGGAAGAATTCCTTAAAGAGACCCACACTTAAACGATGTTTGACAAATTACTACTTACTTCTGATTTCCTAGGTTAAGTTAATTTCAATGCCACCATCATAATATGAAATTAGGGCCGCATTCTGCAAAATGAATTTAGATCGCCATCACAAAATTAAAATAGGCCGCGCGGTCTAATTTCATTCTGCAAAATGAATTTAGACCGCCTTCACAAAATGAAATTAGACCGCGGGGCCTTAATTCGTTTTTCAAATGAATTTTGACCGCCATTACAAAAGAAATGTATTTTTGGTTTTTTAATAAAAGAAACTATCTCATTAAAAAATAATAATCATATAATCTGCGGTGCTGAAATGGACTCAATTTTTAAAATTAAATAATGCACAATGCAAATCACTAAACTGATCAATCATACTCAAAAGCTTATCACTTAAATAATTTAAATCGGTACTTTGGCACATCTGTACAAAAATTCCGCTCATCAAATACTTAGTGTAAGAATAAGACCGCGCGGTCTAATTTCATTTTGTGATCGCGGTCTAAATTCATTTTGATAAATGAAATAAGGCCACGCGGTCTAATTTCATTTTGTGATGGCGGTCCAAATTATTTTGCATTTTTGATAAATGAAATAAGGCC